>BMAO01031061.1:0-23346 GCA_019973975.1 Trichonephila clavata | reverse complement strand
GAATAGTTTTAAGTACACTAAATCAAAAAAAGTCCTTAACAATCCGGGAAAATCATTTAGAATTTTTTTTAAAAAAGTAGACTATACATAAATATAAAATGTTACAGAAAAAAATCTTGGAGGTTTAACTGAAGCTTTCTTTATATTTATATTCAAGAATAAGTCACTTTGATGGCATGTCACGAATAAAAAAATTCACAAAAGGAAAAGAAAGTTATAATATAATTAAAAGTTTACGAGTTGAAGTTAACACAAATCAAATTATTCTAATTTACGTTTCATAAAACATAAATGAGAATAACAATAAAGAATAACTGTTATAGTTCAACTATTATTTGAGATAAATGTGCCCTTCATAAAATGTCATTTTTTAATCTTCTGTGGGTATATATATATGAAAAATGAAAAATGTTTTTACAGAGATAGAAGATAATGCATTAACTTCATGCAGAAATGCGAGTTTGTTTATTATTTGTTATTAACACTTTATGAGTTAGTTTATGATCGCAGCAGATTATAGTGGAATTTTCTTACCCTCTTTGCTGGTCCTGTTATATAATATATTGTTAAAACTAATCAACATGCCTGCAAGTTAAAGTTTTTTTTGTATTAAATACTATTATATTATCGTACTTTTTGGTTATATTTTTATATGTATTATTCCATAAAATGTATTCCATTGCCATTCATTCATGATATTGATCTTTTATTTACTATACCTTACAGTACTTAGTAGATCGCCATTTAATTTTTAAGTGTGAAAAAGTTTTCCATAAATATTTAATTTTCGTACATAGCCCTTGAATTTTAGAAGTAATAAATATTTATCACATTTAGTATCATGCTAGTATATAATTGTTAAATAATTTTCAAGTACATACAAGCAGGAGAATAAAAGAACAACTACATGGAAGAAAGTATTAAGAACCGCGTTTTTGTATATATTCTAGAAATGACAATAAAAACAATTTTAGCTTTTTTTTAAATAAATGTCGTTCTAGAACTACAAAAAGCCTGTTAAAAAGTTAAAATAATTATTATTAGATTTGTTTTATACAAAAATTTATACATTATACAACCAGCAATTACTACATTTTTTAATACAGTCTTAGAATAATACTATAAAAAATGCAATATATGAATACTTTACTTTCATAAATAATGGTTTTAACTTAATGATTTATGTATGGAGAGCATGCGTAACCCTCATTAAGATCCAGTTCTTGAATACCTTTTGGCGAGATATTTTTTCACTGGAATAAGATATAGCAAGGATACATAACGTTATGCATGAATTCTTTCCAACTATAGATGCCAAAAAGATCGGAACTCTACTTCACTTCTTCCCAAGGAGTCGGTCTCTTTTAGGGCAAGGTATATGTAAAACTCATCCAGCGGAACATACTTAAACAGTGCTTAAAGGAGGATCTTCTGATGGTTCAATAAGACAGAGGATCTCAAAGTGTGACTTAAGTCACACCTCCGCGCAACAGCGACTTACGCAGAATTATAGCACCTTTGGGATCACAGTTATCTCTCTTGCCTTGATTGTCTTTGGGTTGTTGGTCTGATTTGGCGATTTTTTGGCTGAAGGGGTTGGCGATTTACCAAGTTAATTTCTTATGGCGGATGTTTAATTACTTGTTCAACTTGACAGGACTTAATGTCTTCACAGAAATGATAGAGAGTTATTAACTAAGAAAGCAATTAACATCATGTAATTAAAAATCTTAAACCTGTGTCATGTGTTTCCATTTGAAAATTCCTTTTGAATATGGTACTATGCTTAAGAAATTGTTTTCAGAAGAATTTAGAGGAATGAAGATGCAATTAACTATATAGAATGCTTTTAACTTTACTTTGTCTCCAGATTGTTCTACCACACAAGAATATTTGCAGATTATCTAAAATATAGAATAAGGTTCTGCAGTAAAAAATGTATTTATACACCTTTTGGAATAGTTATATTGTTTTTTTTAGCTTTTCTTTTGATAGTAATTAAGTTCGCATATTATGTTTGAATTCATACTGATTAATTTACCTTTTTGTTGAAACTTGCAACTCCCATTTTATCAAAGTAATTACTTGCAAAGATTTTGAATGCATTATACATAGCCTAAAAGTTTGTCTCCTTCTTCTTTCCTATAAAAGTCTTATCTTCATCAAAATTTACTTAAATAGGTGAATTATACCAATATTCCAAATTAAAATAGGACCCACAACTCGGCAACAACAACGGCAGAATGATCATGGTCACTAATATATCTGTCTACCTATTATAGCGGGAGTATCTTACAATGGACAGCTTATTAAGATCAGATTTTAAATACGGAATTCAGTAAGGTTTGTAACGATAATCTTCCTCTTATCTAATTAAGATACAGTATCGTTTGTGTGAAACTGTAATTTTCCAATTTTCCCGGATTGATGGGATACATTACATTCCTTTTCAGATTCTTATGATACAAAAAATTTTAGCGTTCATAAATTCCTTGAAGCTTATCGAAAAGTAAAACATCCCATTTTCATAAACGAAGACAGAACATAATAATACAACAATGAAATATATATATATATATATATATAATCAGGATGAATTTTAAAAGATATCATGAGTAAAGGCACTAGTTTTAGATTAACAATTTCTAATAACAATAATACTGTTAAAAATCAAATTAATAATGATATAAATAATTTCATTACTAAATCTGCAGTTAAATATGGTTTGCCTTTAGAGGCATTTGATGAATTTAAGTACAATTTTAAAAGACCTGATGAAATTTAACTATTGTTCTAAACCAGTACTCACTTATAAAGATGTAAAACAGAAAATTTATGATTTACAAAAGAATTTTATCATTGTTTACATAGATAAAGTGCCTGGTAATTATGCTATTATCTGTAAGTATTTTTATAATACTATGATTAATGAACATTTTTTAAACAATAAATCTTTCAATAGATTGGAATTGTCAGATAAAGAAATTACTAATCGAATCACTGCTATATACAGGAAATGAATGTTTCCATTCATAAGATTAGTTTCCATATATATTTTTAACACCTAAATTTCATAAAAATCCTGTTAAATTTAGAACAGTAACAAATGGTTTTAAAACTTATATCACTGCTGCAGGTAAAATGCTGCACAATATTTTGCAAGAATTCATCAATAAGCAATGTAATAAAGCTATAATTAAAAATAGTAAAGAAATTATAGATTTTTTAAAGATAAAAATACTTATTCAGTTCATAGTTATGACTTTGAAGATCTTTTTAACTCTATTGATATCAATGATGTAATTAGGGTAATTTTAGATAATCATAGAAATTATAACCTTAATATTAATTTACAAAAATTTAGTACTCTAATAAATTTTGTCCTAAAAGAAAACTACATTAATTTTAATGGTTCTCTGTACAAACAAACCAAAGGTTGCCTCAAGGTGGCCCTGCTAGCAATAGTTTGGCTAATTTATATTTACACTTTTACGAAAATAATTATATTATTAATAATGATTATTACATTTTTAGATACATAGATGACCTAATTATTTTTGGTAAAAATAATAATTATAATCCCAATATCAATTTTTATCCGGGATATTTAAAGCTACTTAAAATTAATAATAATCCTGTTAAAACTAATTACTTGGATGTATCATTATATATTAAGGACTATAAATTACATAGCAATATTTATGATAAAAGAGATGATTTTAATTTTAACATTCTTAAAGTTCCTTCCTGGAATTCAAACTTATCTATTTCAGTATATCGAAATATTATTTTGAATTATATTTATCGTAACAAGGTATTAGTTAGTGATAAATCTAATATATATTTAAATATTAATAACTTTATTAAACATTGTATAGAACACAGTTACCCTCTTAAATTTATAAAAAGTTATATAACAGTTAAATAAAAAAAGTTTTTTCAGTTGTACAGTTTATAGATAGATGGCGCTCTAGCTAAATAATTTTGTAATAATATATTTATTAAAAATTAATCGTTTATTCTGGATGGTATTTTTTATTTTCTATAAATTTTTAAAATAAAATATAGAAATTTTAAAAGTATATATATATATAGTAATATTGCTACTTATCAATACATAATAATTATATGCGTTACTGTTATTGTCCATAAGAGGCGAATATGTATTCACATGGTAAGTCTATTAGTTGGCTTTGATTTTAAATATTTTAGTAATTATTAAAGGCTACAACATTATAGTATTACATTAATTGATTATGGTTTTATCTATAATATAGTTAAACTTCTCTAGAAATTTATTGCTTTCCCTATGGCCCAGAATACTGGCAAATTCAGGTGAAGGTTGGCTGGCCAGAAAACTGTGTTTAAACCTGCATTCCTAGTTCCTAAGGCTGGGAGTTTGCTTTTAGTATTTCTGTGGCTAAATCTTTTCTATTATGACGATAGTTATCTTAGGTATATAACTATTTTTAGTATATTTTTGAAATATATATATAAATATATATATATATATTACTTATATATATATATATATATATATATATATTTATATCAGTAAAAATTTTCAGTCGCTAATAAAATACGTTCTATTCATTCACTCAAGTTCATATACGTTTTTTTAAGCTTGTAGTGGATGGCACTTGATGTTTTTGGCATATTTTTTTCAAATATTAATTCATTAATTAAATTAAAAATGAATAAATAGTAACAAAAAAACAATAGTTCAACAGCATATATAGAAAGGAAAATGTTCGCTGTGCCCCTATAGCGCAATGGATAGCGTGTTGGACTACTATTCCAAAGGTCGTGGTTCGATATCACCTGGTTTGGCCTAATTTCTGAGAAAGTGATTTCGTTTATCTATACTATTTTATTAGAACAATTATAAATTTAATTGATGAAAAAACAGTAACAAACAAAAATAGTCCAACACCATATATATCAGGGATGGCGAACCAGTGGCACCATTGATGGCACTCGACACAATATTTTAGGCACGCCAGTGATCAAAATTTTTGGCAATTTATTTCAAAAATAACTAAGTTCACTAGATGAATTATTGCGAACAAACGCGAGTGATCGGTCGGGGGGGGGGGCACACTCGCTTGTTACTGTCTTTCCTTAGTTACGTAGTGGACTACAATTGCTTATGATTCAAAGTTTGTATACGCATAACATAGTCAATATCATTGACACAACTGTATTTTAAAGCTTATGTGTGTTATATTTATGATTTTTAACTGTTATTAACATGGTTGGTTCAGTAGAAGAACGAAAAGTGTAAGATACTAAGTGTAACAGAGAATTTCAAATTTAGTGAATCTAAATATAGCATTATTAGTAAAGGCGACAAAGCGGTGTGTGTTTATGTCCTGGAATAGTGGTAGGAAGAGCACCGTCTGTAAAATGGTATTTTGAAACAAATCACAAATACTCTTGTCAAAAAGTGAAAAAACAGCTAAAGTAAGTAATTGCTTAGAAACCGTTGCAGATTACTCCAATTCAGCATGCATTTACTAAAAGTAACATCTTACAATCCTAATATGTTACTTATCCTCTAATCTGCTACAATAGAAGTCCCACTAATATACTTTTATTTGAATTACACGTATAACTAAAACATTTACAAATATACATCGCAAAAAATAATTTTGTAGTAAATAAAGAATTTTTTGTGTGTTCTTAGTATTTAGTTTTATCTAATGATTAAAAATTTGATAGATCTTATTCCTAAATCTGTTCCAGGTATAAATATTTTATTGTTTGATGAGGACATGGTAATGAGTGCTACAGGATCTGACATTTCTGGCTTGGAGAGTGTGATTCAGCAAGCTTTACACGTTCTTTTCATTTGGTCTTACGAGAACGATATGTTGGTTAATACTGATAAGACCACATTTCAATTGTTTTCTCTCAGTACTAAACACCATGACATCCAACTTCAGTATGATAAAATAGCTCTATCTCGGACATTTGACACTGTTTATTTGGGCATTCATTTAGACCCTAAATTAACATGGAAGAATCCTATAGATTCAACTGTTAATAGATTTTACTCAAGATTTAAGCTGCTGAAGCGTTTTGCTGTTGTAACTTGGGGCTCAACTCAAGATGTTTTGTGTACAGCCTAGAAGTGTTATATCCGACCTGTTGTTGAATATGGAAATGAGGCTTTAGTAATTGCCTTCGATTCTGTTAAAAATAGGCTTAATCTTTCCCAAAACAGCATGCTGTGTTTAATCACTGGTTGGGGCCAAATCAACCCCTATAGCTGCAATGAAACTCCAGCCAGACCTTTGAGTGAAAGGAGTCAAAGAAGTACCCTGAACCTGGTTGAAAAGATCTTAAGAAGAAGAAACAATTTTCTAAATTTTTATAGACCCACAAATGAAAGATTAAAAGCCCATAAGTCTTTCATTTCAACTGTTCATGATCTTTATACACTTTCGATATTCCTGTACCCAACCTCCAAGTTTTCCCAGACGAATTTAACCCTATTATGTTCCAGCTGACTTTCGAGGGTCACCTAGATCTTGTTTGGAGTGTTGGTAAACAATTTTCTATACAAAGTTGTAATGCCTGTCGGTTCCGGCTTCCCTCGGACCCGGCTAGGTGTGTGGGAGAAACTTAATAATCAGTAGACATGATTCGCTCCAATTATCCTATTGTCACCAAAATATCAAGCAGACACAATAACAATCTAATTAAGATAACATATCAGATAGCAGAGAGCGGAGGTGAGACTCGTTAGCCTGGGGATAATAATACGGACCCTCAACAGATTCCACGATTGCTTAAACAAGCTCAATATAAACTACGTCGTGCGCTAATAAGCTAAACCTCTATTTAAATAAGTATCACGATACCTGTATTTTTATGAAGTCAAGTCCTACCCTTGAGTCCTTGAAGGCGATCCTTATCCGGATTTTTTCACCGTTGATTGATCCTCTCTCAGAAATCTTCAATTGCTAAACTCCAAATGCACTTTATCATTTCACGATCCTTCACTCTCCAACCAACTGACTAACTCCTAAAACTCTCGAATACAGAATTTATATAATGTACTTAATTTGCATAATCACGCTTTCTTCACTCGGTGAAAGTTGGTTGAATTAAATATTTTCCTTAAAAAGCCCTGAAGGGGTTAGTACAGTTGTGTGTAGATCCGTCACAAAGTGACTTAAAAAGTGCTGCCCTTGCTACTATATATTGCAGATATCCTCTTGACAAATGGTTCCATGTATACACAGATGGTTCAGCAGATGATGCTATTAAAAATGCCGGTGCTGGGAGCCTTTTCAAGCGCTTTCAGTATTAGTTATCCTGTTGGAAAGTATTGTGGCAATTTTGATGGTGAGATAGCAGCAATTTCATTTGCGATTGATAAATTGGAAAGCATAATATCTGAACCTAATATTGTATTCTTTATCGATTCTCAAGCTGCCATTTTGTCTCTAATAAGCTCAAGATATAAGGAAGACTTACTAGTTAATTCCTGTGGAATGAAATTAGTAGAACTTGGGAAGCCTAGAGAAAGCATTGCCCTCCAGTGGATTTCAAGCCACTGTAACATTTCTGGAAATAAGAAAGCAGATAGGCTTGCTAAAGCGGGATCTCTCATGTCCAACCTGACTCTCCCTTGCCTCTGCGTAACATCAAAAGAATCACTTACAGTAAACTACCAATTAATAAAGCTTCACTGTATGGTGAAGCAGCTACAGGTAAAAAGTGGAATATCTTGCTTAACAAAAGTGGTAGAGTCCCCAGTTCCCTGCCCCGATCTGTTGGAGTTGCGTGCTTTCGTTTATTTACTTTTACTGGATATGACTACTTGCAAAGGCATTTACATCGCATTGGAGTAAAGGATACTACTTGTTGTCCTCTGTGCAACCAGGATGAAATGGATGCTGACTACCTCAAACACTGCCCTATTGTTTTAAAGTATTTTGTAGAGAACTCTACGGAGGCACATTTTAATTCTTTTTATGCTTCGTCATCATTTTATTGGGCTGCTCGTCGACTAATGGCAGAGAGGCCGAAGACTGGGGTAGGATAAAAAGAAAAGTATTTAATTTTATTATTTTCTCAATAAAAACACAAGTAAAATTTATTTGACGTCACGTCTATACCTCATTAAACACTTCTTTAGAAAAAAAAATGGCACGTAGATCCATAAAGGTTTCCCATCCCTGATATATAGAAAGGAAAATGGAAAATTGCAAGGAAAATCGTTTTCTATTTTGTCACTTAATATTGTAATTCTGTCATATGTATATACATATTTATATTGTAACTATTTAATAAAAAGTAACTAAAATAATTTTTTTGTTGATCTAAGTATAAATTGACTTAAGAAAAAAACTTTTATTACTTGTTTCTTCAAATAGCTATAAAAAATTTGTTTGACGTTTTCATGAAAATCCCAGCTTTTTACTGACAGATTTTAAGGTATGATCGGAGCCGTAATTTTGAAAAAGTGTATAATTGAATACTGTTTAATATTTAGCGAATTCGAATACATATATATAAACATGTTTTAAGTATACTATTACAAGAAAAAAATTATTCAAATGTAACTTTTTGCCAAAAAATTATGGAAAAATGACATACTTTTAAAACATTCTCCTTTTATGAAAAAATGTTTCTATAATAATATATTATTATAGAAACAATTAACTCTAATATAGTTTTAAGGTTTCTTTACAGAATCTGAAATAGGATTTTTGAAATATATAATTTAGAAGTCGTTTTATTCATATTTTAATGTACCTAAGTAGGGAAGTTTTAACAAGAATGCCTGTTCGGAGACGTACTAAAGAACTCAAATGAGCAATGTGGACTGTATTAAATTTTAAAGTATATTTATTGAAAAGCGTTAGGAGCGCATTATCTGCGTCCTTTCTCTTGCTTAAGCGTTGGTCTTCTCCCCACTTGACCCTGAGTGGGGTTACAACAGTAAGTGTTTACAGCCAAAAATGCGTTCCGTCGCCAAGACACTTGACTACGGAACAATGCCCATTATTATTTCAACGGGTAGTAACTGAAAATAGTGCGTATTTTTCAAAAATTCTATTTCGGCCTCTGTAGAGAAGTCTTAGCTACATATAGGCAAAATATTATTATAGATGCATTTTCAATAGAAAGGAGAATGTTTTGAAACTATTCTACCTTTGTTTTTTTCTTTTTTTTTTCAAAAAATTGAATTTAAATAAATTTTTTTCGTAATAATATTCTTAAAACAATCTGTTGCGTATTAAAAAAATTATTTGTTTATTGCTATCAACCGTAAATTGCTCATAAATTGCGCCATTTTTTTTTCAAAAACAATTAATAAATTTAAAATTATTAAAATGAATTTGAATGAATGAAATGTGTTTTTTGACAAAACCTATTTCAAAAATAGAGTTCATATGCTTATGTGAGTTCATTTTTTATAAAAAAAAATTTTAAAAAAGCACGAAACACAAAACATGTGAATATAAATTTCCAGAGCATGCAAGTTATTTAAAAGCACACAAATATTCTTTTCCCGACTACCCTAAAATTGTAAATTTGGCCAAAAATTGACAAATTTTATTTTATAGGCCATCTTATTATCTTTATAAAAATATCTAGTTTATTATTTTCCGTTCACTAGAACAAAAACTACAAGTGTTTTAGTAAAAGCAGATGCCATTACTTTAAGCAAGATATATGTCGTACTTTAAAACGCGTTTTACTCGAAATGTGTTTTTTTTTAAATGCTCAAAAAAGTTTTATTATTGCTAAAGGCTATTGCTGAAAAAGTTTTGAAAATAATTAACTAAATTTTTATGTATGTTTTGTATAATAATAGAAGTGTTGTAACTTTCAAATTTATCAATCACTGTTTTATCACAAAATTTACAGTCCCTTATGTAAAAATAATCACTGTTACTTCAAGCAATTTCATATAATAACTAAGATAAAGTGTTCTATCTTTTGTAAAATTTAATCTCTTATCCTGAAGGTCATTTCAAAAGTGAATACCATAGCAACACATCAAAATTGAAAATGTGTTCATAAACGTTTGATTAATTAAAAATGGGCCCATTTATGTTATTTTTTGTAAATTTTTACTCATTTTTTCCCATTTTAGTAATAATAATTTCTTTTTCTCTTCTTAATTTTAGCATATTGATCTAAAAACCACAAAAAAATCCCCATATTTCCATTTTTAAAAAATAAATAGTCGGATACTTTAAGAAGATTCTTTTCCTGAAAAATGTTGAATGCAAACATCATATTCATAAAGAGCATTTTTTAAGAGTTATTCTGTAGATGTTATACATTTTCTCCAGCAAAACTTTGTAAAGAAATCACATCTTGATAAGTAAAAAAGAAATACAGAAAATATTGTTATATCTATTTTATTAATCATTCAATTAATCAATTGTTAATACGTATTATATTGCCAGTAGGGTTAGGCACCATTGTTGAAAGTACAGAGAGTAATTACAGAGAAATATGACTGCAGACACATTATTACTGATTTTTTTGACATCTTTGCTAAGCTATTGGCTTTATCTGTTGCGAATAAGGAGCGAAATGTTCTCTTTTAGACTACATGCTTAATTTTGACGTCAGTGCAGCTCATGTTGGGAGTTAGGAATTCAGCGACAGTGCCGGCTGTGATCACTCTATCGAAGGGAAAGCCCATGGGTTTCTTGTCTGGGTATTTCTGGTCCTTGGCACCACAGTAACTGATGGCATCCACACACACTCCACTGGCTTCACCACCCACCTGCGACGAAAGAGGTTAGCGTTAATTTCAGTTACATTCAAAGTAATAGACTTACATTTCTAGATTAAAACTGTTTTGAAAGTTATATCAAGTAGATATTTGTACGATTAGTGTCTCATTTAATATTACCAGTTCTGGTTGAAATACAGAACAGTATGAAGGGGTTAAGAAACAAACCTAGAGAAATGAATTTTTTTTTGAATAATTTGCAGGGAGATTTTAAAATATTTCTTAAATTTGTGCGGGATATTTATGAAGCCTTGTTATGAATGCCTTCCGATGCAACATGTATAATGGTTAGATACTTTATATCCAAAAAAAAAAAAAACGACTTATTCACTGTTGGAATTATAATAACGACGGAAAATAACGACTTATTCACTGTTATTCGACTTGGACACTGTTATCAAAAAATGTGTGTTGAAATTCTAAATCCTACATGAAAAACTAATAGTGATAGAAATTTTTCTAAAGAAAAAAAAAAAGTTTCCGCTGATAATATTTTGATACTTATAAATAAACGTACTGTTCTCTTGAGTATTTCTAAAGCAGATTCGCGCAATTTAGGATGCTTAATTACAGTCGTTTACTTTCAGATGTTTTTTTTTTTTTTTTTTTTTTTTTTTTTTTTTTTTGAGAAAGTGTTCTGGTTTTCTATTATAAAACTCGATGATTAGTCACTTTTTTTCCCTCAAAGTTCTTTAAATTAACTGTATCGTGAATCCATCTAGAATATTTTCTACTGATAATTTTGATAAGATGTATGCCTTCCGCATGTTAAAATATGTTCTAGAGATTATTTATAAAGTCCTTTAATTATTTTAATAGCCTTTTAATTAAATTTCTGCTTTACAATGCTGATTTTTTTTATAAAAATTTGGTGTTTAAATTATTCTTGGTCATGTTTTTTGTCCATTTGGATATAATATTTATGATATGTATGTTCCCCGAAATTTCAAACATTTGCTAAATAAAATTTCTCGTTGGAATATTTTTTTTTCTATTTAGTAATGATACATATTAGTTTAAGATGCGTTCTGAGACAGTTCGTTAAATGTATAACTGTAGCAACTCGTGCCAGACTCTTAGTAATCCTTACGAAAGTGAATTTTAAGTGTTTATCTTCCTCCGATGGGAAATTCAATCAGTTAAACATGGAGTAATTATTTCGTTTAGCTATGTGGCAACGATAATTTTTGTACCGATTTATGTTTTTCAATCAATTGCTGTATGTAACGTTATCGTCTGATTTTATATCAGTTGTTCTATATGTTACGTAGTTTGTTAATAAAATGAGAGAATAAAAATTTATAATGTGTGCATATTTGGAATACGGAATACGGAACTTTTGAAATAAGGAAATAAATTACAAAATAAAATAAACATTAAACTTTATTACTGACATTGCTATCTTAAGTACCTGTTCATTACAAAAGGTATTTTACTGTCAATATAGCTGCTACTAGAAAAATGATCATTTGAACTCATATTAAACTGATGTACATTTTCAAAAATAGTTTCAATCACCATGAAAAAAAGTAATATAAAACAAAATTAAGTCAATTCCTACTTAGATCAACAAAAAAAATTTATTTTAGTTACTTCTTATTAAATAATTACAATTAATATAAATATGTATATACATATGACAGAATCACAACGTTAGGTGGCAATTAATTTTTATTAATTATCATTTAAGTATCGCATTGTCATCCAAAACAATCTTGTATATAAAATTTCAGTTCAACTGTTCAACTTTGAAACTTGAGGGGAAAAATTCTTTTAAAGTTTTGACCGAAGTCGCTAAAAATGAAGCCAACGTGGCTGTATGTGTAATTCTTTAAATAATTAATTTTAGTCAATAATTTTAATTAATTATAATTAAATTATCGTATTGTTACCCAATACAATAGTGCATAGAAATTTTCAGCTCAAATGAGGGCTTTAAAATGTGGGGGAAAAAACCTTTTCAAGTCGTAATCCAAGTCGCCGAAATGGTTGCTATGTCGCCAGAAATGATGCCAAAGTGGCTGTATTTGTAATTTTTTGAATAATTTAATGAATTAATTTTTATTAATTAATATTAACTTACTGTATTGTCATCCTAAATAATCCTGTATATAAAATTTCAGCTCAATTTTATTAACGATTGAAAATTTGAACAAGATAAATAGAGAGAGAGAATGAGCTAATATAGTAGGAATTGAAAAATACTCACAGCGTCTTGTTCGTAATCTGTCAGAATAACAAACAGATCGAATTCTGATCCCTTGTGACTGCCTCTGGGGATTAGCATATGTTCGGGCCATCCGCAACTGCAGAACTCAGTGGTATTTTCGCTAACACCTTCACCAGCGAGGAGCTGCTTGAAAGTATGGGTTTCGGACACTGTTACACTGGACAACTTGTGGTCACGGGTGATGGCGTTTTTTCCAGCGGCCACTGAAAAACAAAATGAATATTCTATATCCTCATACCTCTTTTACGTAACATTGGCTAAATCATGGTCCAAAGCTGTCATTTTGTTTCTTATACAGAGGATTTACTCTGACTCGGTCGCACTTTTTAGTATAAATGCGATCCTAAATGTTTTGATTTTCAATACTTACATTCAACTTGGAACTTATCCAATTCAATGCACAAGGTTCTTTGATGTTCTGGGTCCAATCGGTTACCCAATTCATCGTATTTGGGTCCGAGGAAGATTCGCACGGTTGCTTGTTTAGGTCCACCAGATTGGTTATCCACGCTGATGTTGAATGTGAAAGGTTCATGGTCGAGGTGTTGGTGTTTCACCTGATACAGATTTTAATGTTATTTAAACAGGAAAATTTATTAAAAATACATAAAAGTTTAGAAGCATTCAACTGTGCTACATACCCTAACGGATTTTGTGGTTCCGAAATCAATACCATGTGTCAACTCCAAATTGTCGGTTTTCATGAAAGTTGTTACGAGGTTTGGTACTTTAGCATTAACAGTGACATTTACGACTTGTACTCCTGGGAAATCCAACTGGAAAAACAATTATGATTTAGTAACGAGAATGACATAATAATCAATTGATACTATTTAGAATCGAAGAACAATTACATAGCGATGTTTTCAATATTTGCCATTTTATCGAAAATTAATGTGTGACTGCGAATTTTATTCGCAGAAATTATAGTTATTATTACAGGATACATTATATTTGATTTTTTTTTCTTTTATTTCACGCATTTTATATACTGATCTATAAAATATTTTATTTTCTTGATTATTTAATTATTACTCTTAATTATTTTAACTCGTAAAAATCTTTACTAAATGCGTTTGACTTTCATAGTAATAGAAATGGGTTACAAATATTCTACTTTATATTTTTACTTTTCGTGGACCTCTTAATGTTACCCATGCACCCTCAAATTATTTTTAATTTCCGCCGACCTCCTTAGCAGTCACAAGGACTCTTAGGGATCCGTAGGACCACTTCTTAGACTCTCAGTAAAATATCTTAATGATTAATATATCTATTCAGAAAAGATGATTTTGCTGCTATTTTACGAAATGAGAAAGTAATTGGAAATATAATGTCATCAGTTACGACAAGACACATTGCATTTTTATTTCTTAAAATATGAAATAGTCTAAACTTGGTTAAAAGTACGCTATATTAATCTTCAGCGTAATTTTCCTACCTGGGATTTCTGGTAGGGCTGCAAGGTTTTTTTGTACTCTTGGAAGATGTTGTCAATAAACCTGTGGTATCTGTAGAAAATTGGATCTCGCAGAGAAGTTGAGGTATCGCTCATGACTCCTGGGTTTTCCTGAAAAGTAAAATATATATATATATATATTAAGTAAATCAAAGCACTGTAAAAATCGCGCTGTGACAGATTTATATTAAGGCAGATAATTGTGTATTATTGCAAACACGCTAGGTGAAATCACCAAAGCTAAAAAGTGTGACAAATTCTGAATGAAATCCTCCATAATAACTATGGAGACAAAGGAATCGTTCTTTGTTACATTCCTGATAAATGTGAAGAGATTTAATGAATATGAAAAACAGAGTGTAATATATTCTGACTTCTCTACATTTCAGAACTTCTCTGACTTCTCTACATTTTAGAACAATACTGTTTAAAATATCAGGAGAGTAATTAAATGATTTTTCATATATGTATGCATGTAATAAATAACGTATTATTTTAAAAAAAGTCGCTATTTAACGCGAACATAGCTACATTACACACTAGTTCCGTAAAGAAATATGGACTCACATTGAATCGACCATCAGGGTCAGTGATATTGGCCATCATGACGTGTCCCCAGTTGTGAAGACTTCCATAGAACAGTTTGTTCTTGGATTCATAGCTGGATTCCACGATGCTTCCCAAAATATCAATACCGTTGTCTTCGGTGAGTTTGATTTGCTGGTGGCTTTCATCTTCTACATATCCCAAGTCGATGGCTTTGATGATTCTTTCTCTCCAACGGGTCATATCTTGGACATCGACATCTTTCAAATCGTGGAGGCAGAATCCTTCTGGACGAGCAGCGTACTGCAAACCACTGACAAGAGAAGTCAAATGGGCTGAATAACCTTCCAGCTCTTCTTCGAAGTTGTGGAATGGAATCATTCGCCTCATTCCATTGGATAGACGTTCACAATCGTACCTGGGGGGAAAAGGAGCATTGGTACCTTATCGAGTGACAGCAATTCAACTACGGCAAGCGCCTTAAAATGTCTCCTTTGAACATTAGATGCACCCATTTTAGTATATACCTACATCCATCAAAACAATTTAAAAAGATTGGCAAGGGAGAAAAATTATTGACAAACAAAATGCTTATATCTTTTATTCCAACTTATATTTTTAATATTATTAATAAAGTAAGCTGTATTTGTAAGTTTATTATTCCATCTATATCAATTATTTATCTGAAAATTCTATCAGTTATACTTTTTTATTATTCATAATAGGTAATTATTTTAATAGTATAAGGATTAGATAAATGAGAAAGCTTCACCTGAAAAAGAAGCGGAAAAACCCACAGAAATGGCAACTCAATGATAACACAAAATGTCATGAATTTATTTCTATTAAACTTTTAAACCTGATATTTGTATTATTTTCTAGAGAATGTACTAAAATATTTCTTATTGTATAAATATTTTTTGAGTTATGGAGTGATATTGAAATAATGGTCTCAAAAAGAATGTCACATTTCTTATAATGTGTATTCGATCAGCTACAGAACTATTATAATTTTCAATAAAATATTAAAATCTTAGAATAATCTAGATAAAGAATCTAATTTGTTTTAGAAATACTTTTACTGATATAAGTTTATTACTTCGAAGTTTTTCAAAGTTATTACTAAAATTCCACATGTAATTACAATTTTTGTAAAATTTAGGCAATTTTTTTAAAAAAATATTTTTAGTTAAATAAAAAAATTTATTAGAATGTATTCATAAAAAAAAGAATTTATAGTGTTTTAATATGCTATTTTTTTAAAAAGTTCTCCGAACGTGCTCGGATGAAGCAAAAGTGAATCTTACCTGGCACACATCTGTTGATGCATGTAGTAGAAAAGTTCTCCTTTCCTGTCTTTCAGCTTACCCATGACCTCTGGCCTCCAGGTAGCGGGATATACAATGTGCCAGTGCCAATGGTGAGCATTGGTTCCGACATCCTCCCTAAAGTAGCTCATTTTGTATTCAGGATCCAAGATGTTACCAGTAGATTCAATTTCGACTTCAATGTCCTGAAACGAACACGTATTTAATGTTCTTTTGGTAACAACAATCGCGTAAAGAGAAGCTAAAGAATAGACTTCTCTTGAGTTAAAAAAAGACAGTTTTCCTTCTCTAATGCTTACCTTATCGGGGTGGTTTGTGACCTCTTTAAGAGCCAAGCTGATGGTTTCGGATGGCACGAATCTGTCTGGGAAAATCTCTTGAATTGGAGGCACAGTGACACCTCTGCAGTCATCTCGGTGCAGAATGGCCACTGAGGCAGCGTACGCGAAGAGACCTTCATTGGCAAAAGATCGGGCTTGTTTTGCCAAGTTCATGAAATCCTCGAAATCCTTGGCGGCTGCAAAGAAACAAGAGCTTAGAACATCTCTCAATAGAAACCTTTGACGTGAGAGTATTTATCAGTTCCATTTCGGACTTTGACCTCCAGAATAAGAGATATTCCATGCGTACCACGCAAAAAAATTATTGTTCTAATTAAAAAGATAAGAGGATAAAGTGTATTTTTAATGTATTAATGTAGAGATTAAAAATGTGAAGTAAAAATGCAATCAGTAATTTATTGCAAGAAATTCTATTTGGTGGAGAGTTCCACTAATGATAAAGCGTTAATAAAGCGTATAGGCGGGTTTTCTTCTAATATTCTAAAACGTAGCAAGATGTCTGTGTTTTGAACACAGAAAAAATGTATAATAGAGTGAATTTTTTTAATCACACAGCAACGAATTGATCCCGAATAATCTGATTAACCAACAAAATAGATCCTCAACTCATACGTTCACTGCTGAATTTCTGTATGTATGTTTTTCTATGGGGAACAACAAACCTAATCCGTATTTACAAAGTATAGAAAACTCAAAAATGATATTTTCTTAATAATATATACATATAATGGCTATTACTCTTCCATACAGGGCAAGCCACTCAAATGTAAGCAAGACAAAAATCTAAGCTTTTGTTAAAACTTAAACGATTTTGCTACAATAAGAGAGAGCTCACTATAACCCATACTTAATAGCTCAAAAAACTTCTTTGGAAATAGACAATAACAATTCAAATATGCTTATCCACTACAAAATGATCATTGCATTTAAAACCTTATTAATCGAAAACGTTTCAAATATAATTAACTGATTTAATTTAAGTATCTCGTTTGGATTTAGTCAGTTACCTTATCATTAGCATTTACTGTGTACTTTATCAGTCCTCACATTTTTGCTCTGTTTTTTATTTTCATTTTCCATTCTCATTTGCATTCTTAATTCAATTTTCTTCTTTTTTATTAACATTTATTTCCTTAGAGTTCCAAGCCTAACCGTGTCACTCTTTAACGATTTAATTTTAGTAAGTTTTGACATAACGAAAAAAAGACAATTGAAACTGGAAATGAAACATATCTGTGCCTATTGAAATTTCTATATTGACTTTGTATTTATGTATTTTTAACGGGTGGAAGATGAGAGAGATTTATTAACGCTGCACTATTAAGCAACTCGAGGGCTATTGGTGACGCACCTCGAAATTCTGGACCTCGGTCAAATGAAGAGAACTACACTTAAGCTGACACCTTCTCTCACTCCATGCTAACAGGAGTACATTGAGCCTCGAAAGATTTAATATTCATCGGCAAACTCTACACGGTGAATCTTCAGGACTCAAACTTGAGACACTCCAGACATGGGTTTGAGACTATAAACATTGTTTAAAGAGTGGAAGATGAGAGTCTTAGAACGATTCAATGTACTCACCATACAGAGTCTCGTAGAGCTTTGTAGCCTCGGCAAGACCTTTTTCGTGGAAGCAGGAGAAGAGCTCCCCTTGGGCCAGTTGACCGATCCCATGGAGGCGAGGGTCCCTATCGGCGAGCGGCACAGCTGTCCGGCTGATGGATGTCAGGTGGGTGAACAGGCTGCACACACGCTGCTGCTTCTCTTTCACGGACATGGTCGATTTCAGAGGGTCACTGAAAGAGGTCAAGAACTACTACCAAGCCAGATAACGCTTGGCCTGCCTTTCCCCCTTATTATATACCGCTCCGGTCTTCCGCTCCACGACAAGCGAGGTGCGGTTCCTCGAAGTGTTTGCATCCTGTTCTGCTTTGAGATGTTTTTAGACTCAGTTTTAGAGAAACACATTTTTGAAACGTGTGATCGATTATATCTTATCATCGGGGGAAAAAAAATCTGAGAAAACTGACTTGTATTAGTTACTTTCATAAGACTTATTAAACCATGAATGGACCGTGAAAAGGTTTATTTTTATTTATTTTTTTTTAAATTTAACGGTTTGTGAAACTACGATTTTCGAAAAGTGTATGAATGAATAATTTTTTGAGACATTTAGCGTCACTTGAATTAGAATATACATATAAAATTGTTTTAAGAATAGTATTACAACAAAAAATTACTTTAATACAATGTTTTCGCAAAAGCGGGGAGGGCGGGGGAGGAATGACTTGATTTCAAAACATTCTGGTTTTTTTTAAGAATGTTCCTATAATAATAACAATAATAATAATTATTTGCTTATATGAAGCAAAGACATCTGTACAGATCCCAAACTATAATTTTTGAAAAATTATCATTATTTTCAGAGTTATGATCAATTGAAATAATATAACGGGTATTTTCTCTGTTAAGGTATCCGACTACCCCTAAAAATGTGAATTTTGCCAAAAATTGACAAATTATTTTTATGATTTTATATTATAGACCATCTTATTAGCTTAATAAAAATACCAAGTTTATTATTTTCCGTTCACTAGAACAAAAACTACAAGTGTTTTAGTAAAAGAAGATGCCATTACTTTAAGTAAGATGTGATACTTTAAAATGCGTTTTACTCGAAATGTGTGTTTTTTTTAAATGCTCAAACGGGGCCGGTGATTGCTCAAAAAGTTTTGAAAATAGTTAACTGAAATTTTTTGTGTACATTCTGTATAATAATAGAAGTATTTTAACCTTCAGATTTATCCATCACTGTTTTATTACAAAATTTACAGCCCCTTATGTTAATATCATCACTGTTATTTTTTAAGCAATTTCATATAATGACTAAGATAAAGTGCTCTAATTTTTGTAAAAATTAAAATATCCCTTACCCTGAAAGTTATTGCAAAACTGAATAACATAGCAACACATCAGAATTGAAAAATTGAAAATTTGTTTATAAATTTTTGGTTCAGAATGGACCACGTTTATGTTATTTTTTGTAAATTTTTACCCCTTTTTATGCATTTTAGTAAAAACAATTTCTTTCTCTATTCTTAAATTTAGCATATTTTTCTTAAAATGTACTAAGCAAATCTAAAAACCACAAAAAAAATCCCCATATCTCCATTTTTTTTTTTTAAGTTGTCGCAAGTAGTCAGATGCTTTAAAATTTCTCTACTCTGATATAATAGAATATGAATAAATCCACTTATAATTTATGTGTTATAAAAATTTTAGTTCAACGACGGTAAGGAAGTTCTAGCTATATATATAGGCAAACTACTATTATTTACAAACATTTTTCATGAAAGGAAAATATAGAAAAGAAATTGAAAATATGTCTTTTTCATTTTCTGCCAAAAAATTGTATTAAGATAATTTTTTATTGTAAAAATATTCTTAAATTAATTTTATGTATATTCTAAATCAGGTGACACTAAATATCACAAAAGATATACATTTATACGTTTTGTTTTTCAAAATCATGGTCCCGAACAAAGTCAGCTACCTTAAAAAATTAAACGCTGCCTTCGAGGATAGTATTACAGAATGAGACATAATTTGCAACACATTTTTTTTTCAAACAGAGAAAGACTTTGACATGAATACAATATTCCCACTTTATTCTTTATAAAGAAAAACAAAAATATGCATTATAACCTGTTTGGGGGCGGTCCTTTTTCATGCGATGTTATTTTTGTGCGATCTTTTTTTATGCTTTATGTGAACTTGAACGCCTTTGGGGCCTCTGTAATGTTTTCTATCAATGTACATATACACACTTTAAGACGCTTTATTCATTTGTTCTAAACAGTCTCTCAATAATGCACGTTCAGTTTCTTTCTCTCAACGTGCTTGATTGAAGACAAAACATTCAATGACAGTTAATTTGATAGATTATGAAGATGGACTAGAAGAACCGGATTCTTTGAGAGTGGATACAATATATACAGGTATCCAGCTTTCCAACATATCGGAAAGTTATTTTCTTAAAATATATACCGATTCCAAACGAAGTTTTAAAAAAGTTTATTGTTTATTGTGAAATATATATATATCTATATATATATATATATATATAATTGGGAGATTCTTTTTTTTTCATAGAAAGAAAAACGCTCAATTCATACAATTGTACATTACTTTACACCTAGGATTTCCAAACTTCAAAAGAATAATTTTCTGTATTCAGACCCACTTTACATTCCTGTCTATAATATTCAGTCTATAGTATAATCATAATACTATTAATAAACGCACAAAATTTGATAATTTAGATAATAAAATAAAAAAAGAGTAAAAATGAAAAGACTTATGAGATTTATATAATATTTTTTACTCACTTCAACGTATTTATAAGGGAAAAGGGGCTTAGAAATCTCACAAAAAAACATACGAAAAAATATCTTGAAAGTTCAAAAGTAGTTTCGCATAAAAAAAAGTTTCACACAAAAAAATGTAAATCAAAATCTCACAATGTAGCCAGAAATTGATTTTGAACACTTTATTTTCAATAAATTAACATTCAATTGGAATTCTTTCGTAAGTGAATTCTTGAAAAGGTTGCCGTTGCTGTATTTTTGTTTGCGACTGAACCACTAGATTTGTATATTTCACATGAACGTTTTTTGTTTTTTGTCTCCTAACCTGTGTGTATTCGCCTTATCCTAAACTATATATAGCATAAATTTCAAAGTTGACAGAGTACCGCGCGCAGAAAATACAGTACGCGACAATACTTTCTCTCTTTCTCTCTCTTTATTTCTTTCTTTCTCTTCCTCTCTCTCTCTCTACCTTTCTCTCCCTCTCTCTGTCTTCCTCTCCTCTTTCTTTCTTTCTCTTGTATAGGTAGCCTGACGCAGTGGGCGAGAGTGTCGGAAGAATATAAGACACTTTGGTGGTACACGCTCTCCATTTTCTAAAAGCCATTACATGTACAAGGGGTGATCAAATGAAAAGGTACGAAACGACATAAAAATGAAACAGTTAAATATTTGCATATTCCGCCAAGGGAGAATGTAGCGAGACATCTCGGGATGCCATTGGAGACTCTGACTGGGATCGGATCATGCGTGGGTGCCCGCATGCGCAGGAGAGAGCAAAGGCTCTTATAAAAAGCGGCGTCCAAATGATGCGAGCACAGAATTACTCGAGCACAGAAAAAGCATTAACTCCGATGTGTACTGTGAGACACTCCGACGCCTACGCAGGTCCATCAAGAACAAAAGACCGGGGCTGCTCACGGAGGGTGTGGTTCTGCTCCATGATAACGCGCGTCCACACGTCTGCCGAGTCACACAAATGGAACTGGACAAGTTCTAATGGGAGACGTTGGACCCTCCGTCCTACAGTCCGGACATGTCAACCTGCGATTTCCATGTGTTTGGTCAACTGAAGAAACACCTGAAAGGAAAGCGCTTCAACTCGGACGACGTACTCAAGGACACTGTGAAGGACTGGGTCTCGTCACAGCCACAGGAATTCTGGGAACAAGGAATCCTGCGGCTTGTTCATCAGTGGGATCGTTGTGCTCAGGCCTATGGTGTATATTTTGAATAAAGTCTATATTTGTACCCACCGTGTCGTTTCATACCTTTTCATTTAATCACCCCTTGTATATCAGATTAAACAATGGTGAGTTATTGCCATACAACAGGTAATATTGTCGACATCCAGATAAATTTACACGGGGTCGAATCATCGGGCAGATAAATTAAACTCAAAATGTAAACAGTGTGACTAGAGAGTTATGAGTTACTCACAACATCGTTTTACGAGTTTAAAGAGCAATTTTAACAGCAGGGACAGCTGTATGAGCGTAGTATAATGACTCTCCTTGAGTAATCATGGTAGAAGTCGACGATGTATTATCCCAGAAGTAGCTAACCAAATGAGAAATCGTAACACATGCAATAGACTACCGGTTGACAGATAACACGTTTTACCGTGGCCAAGAGCCTGCGCAATCATTGTCTACTTACGCATCGACCAAAATATGTTCTGTACCATTAACGCCAGCTCATCCACGAATTGGCTTTTTTTGTAGTTCGTAAAATACAAGAAGTAGACGAGTCAGCAATGAGGTCGAGTTTTCTTTACAGATTAGTGCAGGTTTTCTACTAATATACATGTCTGGTGTGAATGAAAAACATGAGAAATTTGCAAACGAGCAGAATGAGTGAGCGTGCATTGGCATTGCAATATAGAGCAACACGAGGAGTATTGATGACCGACCTCCTAATTTTGAACCTTAATCAAGTAATGAGGATGACACCTGAGCTGGCAGCCCTCTTCGGCCTTCCACGCCCCTCCATTAGGAGGACTTTGAGCACCTACAGATTTAATGAGCATTAGTCTCTCTACGTAGCAGGTCTTCAAAGGCACAAGGCTCGAACTTTTGAGGCGTCTGTCACGAGTTCGTGCCCATGACCACAAAACTACCGCGGCCATTCTCAAGATACAGAACAGAAATTATTGGAGTACTTGTTTTGAAAGGTGCCATGCTTAGTACTCGTACTGACTTTAAGGCCGTGGAATCATTGAAGGTCTATGGAAGTTTAAAAATTGGTTCATAAATTTCAACGGTCCATTTGAGGGGAGCAGTTAAGCGTCTACAGTATTCC
>BMAO01031060.1:0-30285 GCA_019973975.1 Trichonephila clavata | reverse complement strand
AGATTTATAATATATAAGGTGAAATGAAAAATGACTAGCTGAAAGTAAAAATTAAAACATGGCAATGAAACCTCATACTAAGTCTGTTCGGACTCAGACAACGATCAAGAAAGCGAAGCATTTGATCCTTAAAGATTCATTGCATAGAAACTAGGAATGTCTCTTCCGGCACTTCTATAATTAAAATAATTCATTAAAATTTAACCTAAAAATATATCTTTAAATCTAAAATTCATCTGGTTTTGGCAAAAAATATGAACAAAAAGTAAGAAAAGTAGAAGAGAGTAAAACATTTAGCTGCTGAAAAATGGAAATTTGTGGTAACACTCGATGAAGCATGGGTATATTAAAGTGACTGTAAAAAAAGAAAATCTATTTTCTACTGCTCTCCTGACTGAAGGAAATAAACGTACGATCCATGATAGTTGCCGGATTTTGTAACAACGACATTGATAAAGTTAAACTACAAAGCCTTTAATCACATGTCTTAAGTTAACTGCCGGTTATTTAGCAAAAAAGAGAATCAGAAACAGGAATAGAGTAGATTGTTGGAATATCTAGCAAAATCACTTATTGCTTATCAATGGACATTTATTACTTTTCTATTTCATGAAACGACTGTAAAAATATCCAAGAACAATGGTAGTTTTGAAAAACGGTTCTAGAGAAATAGAGTAAAATTGGCATGATAGTACTAATCAAAAATTTACTTCACGGAAAATTCGATCTTGAGATATTGTCAAGAGCCAAGGCAATCAGATAGAAGCAAATCACCCCAAAATACGGGCATTTATAGACAAAAACTAACTATCAAAATCGTTTCCATGAAGTGCGAACGACCTCCTTTATTTTCTAATTATGAATTACTTGAAGAAACGTATGCATATTTTAAGCCTATTTATAACTATTTTTGGTTGCTTCAAACTACACATGAAGAAATATAGCGTTTGACAAAAATCGTTCGTTATATTACATCTGAGAATTAAAATTCTTGTGGAAAATAAGTATAAATGGTGGTACAGTTTTTCCTTCTCCCCTACATGTAAAAATAGTTGAGTTAAAACAAAACAATTCCCATCGTGTTTTTACTATATATCCCATCTTTATATTGAAACATGCCAAACACTCAAATTAAATTATTTAGTAAACTGTATTTAATTAAATTAATTAAAATTAAAAATTATTAACTTAGAAACTGTATTGAATGAATAATAGAATTAAAATATACCAAATGTAAATGGAAATTTTTAAACTTTTAAAGTAATTTGCTATGATTGTTTTGTTTTTCGTATACATTTGAGCATGTTTAAATAAATTTAATAAAAAATAATTAATAAATGTAAAACTTTTATTTTAATTAAAAAATATTGTATAGAAGATTAAAACAGTGTATATTATTACGTAATGAAGCTTGAGAATCGGATGCATTATAAATCAGGTCCATCACAAATATAAAAAGTAAATGTCATAGTGAGCCAAATGCATATATATAATGCAAATTTCAAAATTTATATACTTTATATATGATTTCAGCACAAATGATATACTTCGTAACATTTACATTTATAAATAAACTTTTTACGATTTTGAGAGATCGATTTTACGATTAGAGATATCCATTTTTGAGATGTGACATCAGTAGATGCCTAGAGAATAACGATTGACAATCGCATATATTTATCATTGAGTACATGATAGGTTTCACTATCAAATGTAGATAGAAGATACCTCTATAAAAGATGTTCTATAGAGGTCAAATATCAGAAGCATTCTTCGGATTCAGGAGGAGGACTTCATTACAGAGTATGTCCTTGCTCAAATGGCCACTTTCCTTCCTTAGGTCTGTTGAACACAGATATTTCTCAATAATCGAACATCTAATGTTGCGTGCTTTTATCTCCGAATGTTTTGTTCCATGGCTGTATTTGTTTCTCTTTGGTATGCATTTATTTTATCTCAGGCACTTATTACATATAAAGGGCAAACAGCTAGAAATTATCACCACTCAGGTTACAAAAATTACCGAAAGATTTTGAAAATAAATTGAAATTTATTTGGCATATTCATTAAATGCAGATAAGTAACACTACATAGTTTGTATCGAAAAGAAAGGTAGAGTTTACGAAGATTGAAACATTAAAGTCAAGAAAGGAACTCAACTGCCTTAAAATCCTAACGATATTTATTTTTTTAATTATTCTAATAATTTTGACTTAGAAAAAAAATCGAGATATTCTTTAAAAAATATTTTGGGAATATTTAAATGCTAAAGTTTAGGGTACGCTGCATCGGGAAAAATTGTAAGATAGCAAATTTATTTTAACCCTAATTCCTCTTAGGAGGCCTTTTAATCTAATAAACAAAGTTTTCGAAAAGCTAATTTTATCATAATAAACCTTTTATTTCAAAATTAAGGAAAGTATTTTTACCTTTAACGGATGGGATTTCAAAACTCTTAAGTTTTATTTTCTGGTGTCATCAGTGGTGCTTGTTGCATTACAAAGACACTAGATTTATTAGCAGCGGAACTCATTACTGAGCCCGGTAAAAGACGAAACTGACATCTGAGCAACTTGTCCTCCAAACAACAATACAGAACCAATAAGAAAATTTCGAACCACGGCAGAGTTATTGTACGCCATCAGCCCCTCTATTCACTAAATAAATTTTCAGAAGCAATAGGGTCCGAAATCATGACATGCCACCCACGAGCTCAAGACCATGACCAATAGGGTACCTCGACCTTGAAATTGTTATCAAAACCGACTGATAAGCAATTCTGGCTCAACTCTAAATCATGAACAAAATCAAGCTTAACACACCTAGCAGCTAAACTGTTTACAAATAAACTAAACGATAACAGCCTGCCACTGTTGTGAATTATGGATACTGATGGTCTGAGTGGGTGGAGTGGTGTACCACCTCCACCCCGTGAATTCTATCTCGATGAAACCATATGCTAACAGTTCTCTCAGTTGAATCTTGAACTGGCTTCGGCATAACTAGATGAGCTGTTGTTTACTCGTATATTTTTAAGTCTTAATCTTCTTGGCTTCGGCGTACCAGGTGTTGTTGCTTACAAGGATTTTTATCTCGAATATTAGATTTTATCCTCTCTAATATTTTCAGTCTAATATTGTAATTTTGCAATTTTATTTGTTGAAGATTGTTATGTTTATTGTTGAAAGTTATTGTTACCAATAAAGCCAGGAAAAAGACAAATACTAGGACTCCAAATTATTTTTACACACGCAGCAGTATGGCTAAACTTCTTTCTCTATATTATGCAGTTTCATTGGAAAAATATCTAAATTCCTTACTTAAGTGATTTAAATTAATACAAATTCTTGATGACTAAACGAAAACATTCGCAAATTCCCTTTTCAGCAATTAAATAATATAATAAATATTTGCTCCTTTTTTAAAAAAAAAATTTTGCAAGAATTTTTTTAATCTCACAATTTTATCCACCCAACCTCTCATTTAAATTTATTTAATCTCATTATCACTGAACACTTTTAATCCAAGGACATTACACCACCGATCTAAACTATCTCCTGCAAGGCAATGGATTTATGGTTATCTTTATACCACCTAAATCCTAAACCCAGTGTCTCATCTAGCACTGTACTTAAATAGGTTAATTAACTTCTAAAACGGAACTCACTAACTCCTAATTTCACTACACAGGGTAGAGGGCTGGAGTGTACTTAATTTGCCATTACACAGTCGTAACTGCTAATCTCCTGAATAGGGAGGGGGTTGGATACATCAAACCGCAATCTCATTAATAACCACAGCAATTAATGTCAGTGGTAGTCACCTTGTAATGAAGACAGACCCTGGGCAGGTGAATCAGGCAAGGTTGTCTCAGGTGACGCGACACCAGATAAAATTATCACTAATTATAAGCATTCAGATACGAAAGTTAGAATGGATTTCGGAAGAGATTCCGTTTGGCACTAATTGCTTCATCTAGAAAATGAGATGGTGAAATTTAGTTCCACTTTCTGAACTGTTGACTAGAGTGGAAGAGTTTTAAAATTTGTTTCTTTTCAGGAAAACTTGAGACAATTGTTCTATGTTCATTCATTAATTATTCGCAATTTGTAGTTAAATTGCCAATCTTTCTTATATTTGCAACATTTGCATATATCAGTGTCTATTTAGATTAGGTTATCAAGAAGCGTGAAAATATTTTTTTACGTTTTCTTATTCTTCTAAAATATTCCCCTTAACGGATATTTAGTATTCATGTGAAATTCCAGCAACATTAAATCCACAATTTATATAAATATGAATGATCGATACAAAAATAAAGAACCAAAAAACACGATCATAAAAATGGTGCCATATCTGCAGCATTACTCGTATTGCATATGTGATATTCGAATTAATGTAGTTATAATAATAATACTTTGGGGTTTTATTTTGTTTAATAGAAATATATGAACCACACAAAATTTCATAAACATTTATATTTCGTTAGAAAATTGTAACAATGATTCATATTATATTACACATATCTGAAGTAAATATAATTTCCTCAAAAAAATATGCACGTAATAACTGCAAATAAAACGTTAGGAATTATAATTAATATTTATAAAAAGAGCAAAAATAAAATGTATTTCTTCTCTTTCAAAAAATAATTTAATATCAATTATTTTTATTCTTTTTATAATGCATATGTAAGAACCTCAGTAATATACCGTGAATCAACTTCCTCAAATCAATAGTCTCCTCAAAAAGCCATGATATACAGCCAAAACTGAAGCAATTCAAGAATGTTATTCAGATACAGTAATAACTAGCAACAGGGTAGACATTTTTAACTGGCGGCACGTTTTGGTTTGGCTATATTGGTCGACAGTATAATATGTAACTAGTACCAAAACTTAATATTTCCTTGGAAACATCAAACATATGAAAAAATGCTATAAACGATAGAAAATATAGAAAATAAATAAGATCATGTCTTGTTTGAAATTTTATTTTATTTTATTTTATCTAGCGTAAAAAACATGGGTCAAAAATTAAATCAGCATTTTAAATAATTTTGATTTTGTAATGATAAACTATCTAAGTAGCTTACCGCTGAGGATAAAAATTAACTATATCCTACATACCTCAAAAGCTAGAACAATGTATAAAGAGAAGAAATGTTTTATTTACTCAACTCACAAAATTTTTATATCGTACAAAAAAATAAATGCTATAAATCTGATTAAAGGAAAAATCTAAAAACACAGAAGTAAAATTCAAGAAAATTTTAATTTTTTAAAATAAATTAAGGCAAATTTTAAACATTAGCAAGTGTAGCTCTAAAAATATTTATATTTCTTATGCAAGTTTTTCATTGTTTTGCAAAACGGAAATGTTGGATATAGGCCACATTTCTTTCTCCTACCATCAAATCATCCAGTTCCATACAAACATAGCACGCATTAAGCGAAAAAAGGAATCCACTAAATCCTAAAACTCAATCAAGCCAGGATTTATTCAATCTGATGGAGAAACTCCCAACAATTTAAAAAAGAAACCATCCTTTTCCTGACTTTTACCTGTCGTACTTTTGGACCAAGAAAATCAATACCTAATTTCGCATCAAGGGATATCAAGAGAAAGGCTGGTTCTAAATTCAAAGGAAATCACTTTAGGAGAGACGCCACACTAAAAACCTCGGGCTTGCCTTGCAAAAGGAAATAAAACCTCTTTACTTTATGGCCCACTGAAAAACAGGAAAACGCATGATTACCCGCGTTTACTCAGGTAATGGAATTTTTCAGAGACAATGGCAGCATGTCATGCAAGCTCTACTCAGTGCACAAGATAAATAATTAGAACCACTTAACAAATGAGACTGTTTCCTGTGTACAGCTTACAATATTGCCCGATAACAACTAAACAAATCAAAGAAATATGAATAAAGTAGTGGATATTCCTTTCCTTATCTCCATTCAAAGATGCAGATTGATGCGATAGCTATTCATACGCTTTGCAGAGGGAGATTCGTCTTCCCGTTTAAACAAAATTGAAAAGTCAGCATACTTTGGAAAGACTAAGAGTAAATATGCAGTGTCCTGCTGAATGAAATGCGATGAATAAATTCAGTTCGTAGAGTTTTCAATCATCAGCTACTGTAAATGGAGTTTTTATATATGCACTGCAGTTAAAATTTATTTTCTTCTGTATTTTAAGCAATTTCATTCTAATGTAAAGCTTCAAAAGAAGAAAACTGTTTTATACTTAGACAAAGAAGTGAGTTTAAAATTTAAACTAAGACCTTAGAACACAAATGAAAGACATTCCGCATTTATTATAAGAAACATCAGTGCTTTCTTGATGTGGACACAAAAAAAAGTCAAAGTAAAAATGTTCATATTTTTAAATCCCAATAGCGATGGTCTATTTTTCTTTAATCTAGAAATATGTATTTATAATAAAATGTAATATAATCATACTTTATTATTTCTAGATGATTATTTAACATAATTATCCAATTCAGTTAAATACAAATATGGAAGTTGTAATTATATTCCTGAATAATATAATTTAAATGATGTAACTGATTCCAATTTGATTGAAAATAAGTGTGGACGCCGAACTCGTGATTGTCCATCCTAGATCTGATAAAATGGTTGGTTTAAATTTTAATATGACTTATAATTATCTCAATGGAACTTTCCATACGCTTCAGAGATGAAGTTTATTTCTCATAGTTTGTATTTTCATTAAAAATAAATATTTTAAATACAGATATTAATTTTAATTTATAAATTTAATAATTCAAATAAACTTCAGAACTAGTATTTAAAAATTGCATTAATTTGTTAAAATATGTTGCAAAAAATAAGCAGATATTTATAGAAATATCATTTAACACCATGTACGCATACATATTGAAATTCACAAATGACATAAATTACAATGTTTCTAATCAAGTTGGTCATTTTTAAAAACCTTTAAAAACAATACGTAACTGGAAATTCCCTTTTTTTGAAATGCATTAGCCGAAATTTTTAATCTGCTTTATAATTTGTTGATACGAATATTTCTCCTCGGAAAGCGCAACTTCAAGCCGTCTACGCATTTTAGAAATCATTTTCAAAATAAAACTTTTATTTTACATTTCAATCAACAGAAAACATAAGCAGACGATTATTTCGAAGTTATTAAAGTTTTACCTCAAAATGCAATCGAGAAAAACATAACAAAATCGTTTCCATAAGGTGCAAACGACCTTCTGTAATTGTGAGGACCATCTTCTCCCCCTCCCTCCCTTGCCTTAGCACCTACAAATTCTGGGAATGTAGTGATTTTGAAATTGCCTTAAATAGTTATTATTTGCATTTCTTGAAAAAAAACTTTGGGTTCAAAGGAAAATCTTTGCGTAAATTTGTGGAAAAGTTGAAAATCTATTATTTTTTACGCGTTTTCGTCCAAGTGCGAATGTTTACCTTTACTGAAATTATTTTTAATATTAAGAATATTTAAATGTTTTTCTTTTTTCCGTATCTGTTCGAGTTGCGAAATTTCTTTAATTTGATTTATATTTTTACTATTATATTATAATTAATTTAATTCCTTATAATCTGTTTTTATAATATTTATATATTAAGTAGTCGAATTTTTGATAAAATTTGAAATGTTTAAGTAAAGCATGATTTAATTCTTTTACAAACCACCGATGAAGATTTTGCTGTCTGAAAAAAAGAAACAAGTAGAGGTTTAGTAAAATTTCGCTCATTTTAACCATTGGGTAAAATTTTAGGAACTAAACATGATCCTGCATAACGTCTGATAATTTATCCATTAATTATGCAATTCTTTCTTTTTGGTAGTTAAACGAGTATAATGGTTTAATATTAGTTAATTTATTTGTAAATACACATAATCTAATCAGCTATAACTATTATTCCTATTATATCTTATCTAATGTGTGATTAATTAACTAGCATATATTGCTTTATCATCCAGAAAAGTTTTACTTCAGACAGCTGTGCCTTCATTGTAAAAGTTACTGAATCCGCCCCTGAAGGATCGACAAACAATGTTCCCGAACTCTAAACAAAAACTTGGGTGTCACAGTTCCTCTAGATGGCAGATTGGATGATGGAGCAGTATCATCAACACTCCCAGCACCACTCGCATCTTCTTAAACTGTAGGCTAGGAAGATCGATTCCCAGGGGTGCACCATCTGCAATTCTCAGTCGATAAATTTGCCTTCGAGCCCAAAAGTTCGTTTGGGGAGTTTTGGAACTCTTTTCGATAACGACCGATGGGGTATTTCTTTTCCATGTGTCTTCGGAGAAACATATTTGTTTTTGTGCATGTTCTTTCTTGGTGTTGGTGCTGCGCGGTTTCTGGGCGTTGTTGTTCTTTGTGATTTTTGCAAGTGGCAATTTTGTTATTGTTTCGTGGGAGGAATAAAAAGAAGTGGATTGAGATTGATCTGAGATGTTAGGGAAAATGTTTTGAGATTTGAGTTTGGTGTTTTGTCTTGATATTGATGTATTCCATACAATGTGTTCTATTTTTACTTGTTTCTACGAATAGCTTAAAGCTTATGCATTCATTTCGCTGTAAGGAGTTTTTGTTTTGTTTTGGAATAGCAAGTTTTAAGAGTTTTGGAAAGTTATCTAAATAATGTAGAACATTTATCACTTTGTTCTTTGTTTGAAACATTTCCTTTTTTATATCATGAAGCTAAATGGAGTATGGTGCACCATGTGTGTGTGTATTGAATGACACGATCATACGTTATGCGGAATTTGATAATAGTTTGTTTTAAACCGTTATATTTTAAACTTTTTAGTTTCTGAACTTTGATTTCTTTAAAGATATTTCTTATTTTTTTTAAATGACAAGCCCAAGAAATAATTGTTTCGAATGCTTTTAAAAGTCTATTTAATGTATGCACGTGGCCCGTAATATATATATATATAATTTTCAATCAATATATGTTATATTTTTAAAGAATTTGATAAAAGCAATAATATGTATTGATGTTACAAGCAGAAATAATGAATCCTATCGGAATTTTTTTATTGAAACTCTTACAAAATAACATTTAATAAGACTGCGTTCTTATGTTATGATTCCTGCGTTTAAAAATTGACAATCTTTTTTTTTAAAGTTTTGTTTCGATTATGTTAAATTCTGTATGATTTATGTAATTTAAATAAATAAGAATTAGTTGTCATAGAGATATTACATGTTAGAAAAAAAAAACTATTCTCATTGAAATATTAAATGCTATCATCGTAATTAAGATAATTTAATATGTTGAATAGGGTTATGCATGAATGTTAGTTTCAAATCAAAGATAATAAATAAAAGAAAATGTGAATAAAACTTTCTTTTGTGTGTGCTTTGCTATTAATATGTTGTTACCGACGAAATTCATAGCGGCTAGTTGCACGCCTGTCGTTAGCAGAACCTTTAATCACCATACAGGTATGATTTAGCTCAGTTTCGTTCCAATTTTGAGAAAGAACACTCTAGGGGTGGTCAGAGCCCTTCCACCAACTTCACAAGAGGACTTTCGGCTCGACGGCTATTTAGAGCACTCCCATGCCGCAAAGGCACTATACATTTGCAAGCACCCATGCCTTCTCTGGGATTCAAACCCTGGTCCTACGGCACAACAATCAGTGGCACAGCGCCGGTATCATTAATTAATGCCACCTACTGTGTGAAATATTTGGTTCTATCGTATTAAATTGTCGACCAGTTTCGTTAAATCATAGTGCCAAATGCTGCCAATAGTGAAAGCAGTTTCTGGATATGTCCTGTGACGTATTGGAACGAAAAACACAGTCCGGCTAGAGATATATATATACAAATTTAATTACATCAAAATAAAACACACCATCTTAATTCTACAGACCAACTCCTTCTGTCGCTTCCAGTCCGGGACCTCTCAGAACCGGTCTCTCCACATATCCTTCTTGAGTTTTTTTTCTCGGAACGGAGGGGGAATGGATTTCGGGGAAACGGCTGTCCCCGCCATACACTAGGCAGTTACTACCAGCGTTCGTCTCTGACGTCATCATTTGTTCTCTGAAGGAACTGGACTTCGAAAAATGTTCGCTACAGTCCAAACACAATAACAATGACGGCGTTTGGCGACATTTGTGAATAGGTAACGTCTTTTGACTTGGCGATATTGGTCGAAGTCATAATTTGTACGCACCAAATGATCCTCAACCTTATTTGAATTACATACTTATTTTTGTTTTTTAAGCAACTGTGTTTTTTATTTAAACTGTAATTTACTTTAACTATTTAAACTGGTTAAAGTGTAATATGAGAGGGGGCTTGGCAGTGTCAATTTCTTTTGGTGACCGAAACCAATCGCCAAGCTACTTCACTTAGCGATAGGTGTCCGGAAGCCCAAATGAATTCGTTATCTCACCATGATATCTATATAAAAATCGTCAAATCCAAAGAAAAATTGCCAAAGCTCACCCCCTCCCCTATACTACACTTGAGCCATTTAAACTGTTTAATTGGTAAAACTAATTATGTATTCTAATGTTAAATTTTACAACCAATACTTTTACATAATCAGAAAAGGGATCTTATGTAAATAGAAAATATACACGACATATAAAATTATAAAAATGAAACTTTCATCACCTACAATTCGTCCTAAATGATACTGAAAGAAATTTTATCTAAAGTTGTGATCTTAATCAATGAATCTGGAACGATCTGTAAAATATCTTTCACACATTTCATCGAAAGCAAAACTAAAACACAAGAAGAGCGCACACTTATTCAGAACTCCATCGATCACAACCAAACTCTTAACCTGGATCGCCAAAATTGATGCTTTTCCTGAGAACCCAAACACCTTGTGCTGCTGCCACCTATCAATATAAAACTTTTAACTCGAAGTGAATTTTAACTCGAAAGTGGCAAGTAAATAGAGCGGGGAAAGGAAAATAATATATATACAAAGTAAGAAACATCTTTTAAAGACTATACGTGAGTAATTAGCGAGCTTACGTTAAGCGCGTAATTAGCATTAAAATTAATCGGTTCCAAAAGTAAGAAAACTGTTTTGAGAGCACGAACCTATTAATCAGGTGATTTTAATTTCAGCCTTTCCCGCATTAACTCATAATTTTCCGCTCTTCCTAGGTTCGTCGATTAATATTTGCCGAAGATAGTCGCATTTTTAAGAAACTTTAATCTTAAGTCTATTCCAGACCATGTGTAAGAAGAATATCTTTAATTTGCTAAAAGTAAGTGTACTGGGTTGTTTGGTTAGGTCATTAATATTGTTCGTTTAATACCGATATCATAGGACGGTGTCTGTTTATTGTGAGGCAGGGTCGTGTGAAGTGTTTCCAATATAGTTACACAAATTTTCTGAAGTTTTGATTAGTTATGGTGGGAAAATGGATTTTTGTGCTATTAAAAATTAATTAAGGCTCAAGTGTGATTGATTATTTGTCTAAAACAATTTATCGATGAGTTACAGATGATAGCCTTAAAATAGATTTTAATTACATTATTATAAGAACGAGAAGTGGAATTATTTTGTTAACAGAACCCATTTAAACTATTTAATTTTTTTTCTTACAAATTCTGGTTTGCTTTCTGTTATTAGAATGATATAGAACCATATGGATTTCCTTCAAAGTACGGTGATCCTGTTACATGAGTAATTGATTTTATGTAATATGAAACTCTGATTAAGAAAACTGTTTAAAAAATTGTAACTGTGTCACGCCATATTGTATCAGGAACATGTAACATGTCAGAGTTTTCAGATAATTTTAAGTTATGGAAATTGCATAAATATAATCCTTAAAAACCCATTATCTCATTTTTATGCGCATGCGCGCACAAACACATATATACCGGGTGGGCAAAAAATCAGTATAAATTTTAAAAGTTTAATAAAACTCAGAAAATTAAACAAAATAAAAAAAAATGGTTTGCAGGTTTAGCATCTATAAGCCACGGCACATTTTTTTTAGATACGGGAAAAAAAAAACCTGCCGACAGAGATGGGGTCTGTACAAATGACTGAGTTGGAAATATGCAAATGAGACAGGCGATTACGAATACTGATGCTCTTGAACCAGATCTAATTCTCTTTTGCATGCCAACTAAGTGAACAAGGATGCTGAGCGAGAAAGGCAAAGCTTTGTTGGTGAAGCTGTTTTTCGTGAAGAAGGAATTAGCGACTGTTTCTCTGCGTAAATTCCAACTTCAGAAAAATGTGAAGACTGGAAAAAGGCCTTCAACAGTGGTACGCCTCATCAAGCTTGTTCAGCGATTTGAGGAAACTGGATCGGGGTCGAGGATCATGTAAGATCTGGAAGACCAAGTCTAAGAATCATTCACAAACGGTACAAGTTTACATAGCCTCCTCTGTCTCCAGATCTGACTGTGGTAGACTTTTGGCTGTGGGGATATTAAAAATCCCCGGTTGTATTTTTTCCGTCCATCTAATCTGTCGGAATTGAAAGATGCGATCCACCGAGAGCAGTCTTGTATACAAGCGGACATTCTGCACTCTGCCGTTGCTAGATTTGTGACACGCTTGGAATGTGTCATCCCTTGTCTTGGTGGATATGTGGAGCACATGCTGCTGTATTAAATGGCTTGATAACGTTACTTCTCTAATTTTCGAGTCTTTTCTTTCACTCCTGTACGAAATGCCACCTATCGCGGGTGTGTTTAAAAATTTTTTTTATCATCTTAAAAAAAAATTCGGTGATTTATCGATGCTAAACCTGCAAACCGTTTTTTATTTTGTTTAATTTTTTGGGTTTTTTAAAAAAAAATTTAAAGTTTTTACGGACTTTTTGCCCACCCGATACTTCTGTATACTATTTAGAATCAGGTAAGTGTGATGACCAGTGATTGATTTATAGTGATTCATTTTTAGATACTGAGAGTAATTCTGAGACTTTTCATGTAAATTTATACAGAGTAGAAACGTTATTAAATAATCAAATATTATGTGTAATTATAACTCACAAATATAAAATCAAGAAATCTATTTTAATCAAGTTGCCTTTACTTACATGATTAGAGCTTGGTTTATTTAAGCGCTTTAAAACTTAAGGATTCACTTAAATGCTTCATGCTTCGATGCACATACTGTGTACTGCTTTGAAAAGATACTTCGAAAACGCTGAATAATTGAAAATTATAAAAACTATTCCAATATTATTGAAATTGTTTGCCGTCTGTTCCTTTTTAATATGTTGTTGTATTGTTTCCAATACCACTCGATCAACAGTGTCAGATAGAGCTCTACGAAATGCATCATGGCAAGGGATTAGATTACGTCTGTCGTTAGAGGCACCTTTGAGCACTATGCAAATGACAATACATTTTGCCTTCGTTCCTTCCCCATTTTTGATCAGATCAGGGTGGTCAAGTGCCTTTTTCTTTTCTTCCCCTACCACCAACCTCTCGAGAACACTTTCAGATCAACGAATATGTAGAGTGTCCCAATGCCACACTGTCACTTTATTGCTTCCCTTCTTCAAGTGCACAGACAATAGACCAAACGCACCTGTTGCCAGCCGTCCATATTTTTCGTTTTCACATGGGGTCTTGCTATTCGTGTGTTCAGAAAGGATGGTCCACTATTGTGAAGCACATGTGTGTAGGATTGTGTATGCATGTATTAAATGTATTCTTACAATACTGGACTTTTAACTTCTGTATAATATGTATTTTTTTAAAAAATACTTCAAGATAATTTTATACATATGTACAATTGTTGTTTTAGTACATAGTTTCAAATGCAAATGTGTTAGGAAAAAAAATTTCTCTTCGTGAGCTTTTTCCTACCCTCTTGATAATTCGAAGTTTTTCATTGGTCCCTTCAACTCCGAATTATCGAGAGTCGACTGGAAATATATGTATATATTTTCTTCAAATTTTCAATCGTTAATAAAATACTTTCTATTCATTCATTCAGAGTAGGAATTTGCTTAATTTTTTTTATATTACTCGTTATTTTAATAACATAGTATTTCATATCATATCGAATGATTCAATCCTAGATCAGTGACCAACTAAAACAACTATTGATTCTGATGCCCGGCATAAATTAATGGCCTGTTACTTTTTGGCATTTTTTTTTATCTACTCAGATACTTTCTGCGTGGGTATTCGGAAATGTTCAATAAACGTCGCTGTGAAAGCACTAAATCAGCGGCAGTGTACACTGGCGACTGCAATTGCCTGTCCCAGAGTTGAGACCACAGTCGTTAGTTTAACTACCACTTAGCACTGAGGCATTTCCTAAAGTGCGCGAAAGTCACCGCTTCAAATTTAACAATTGTGCCTAGATTCCCTGACAGATTTAAATCTCTGGTTGCAGAAATAGCTCACAATTTGGAAACCCTGGAGAATATTTACTTCAATTTAAATGCATTACTGGCGTCGCAGGTTAGATTTGAATTCAAAGTGGCTGAATTTCAAATTTAATGGATTGTTATTTACTGAAACGTTTGATTTAAATTGAGTTTTGGAAAAGATCCAGGTTTAATTTTAGTGAAATATTTCGTATGCTTGATTGACGTGGTATCGTCACTTTTCATTAAATTGAAAATCAAATCCACGTGAAATGTCCGTTGTCGTCAATCTTAATCAAATTCTATATTTTTGACAAACATGTGAAAGGAACTATTGATTGTATGAAATCAGTTTGGAATTTAAAATACTGACGTGGCGCGTTCTATCCTGAGGACAGAAGCCGGGCCCTTTGGATCCGAAACCGAGTAACTTAACCACTACACCAAAATGATCACCATGGTGCGGAGGTTGTTACTATCTTATATATATTATATCGCTACACATTCCCCTACGAGTGAGTTGGTTAGGAGAACGTACGATATAGTTGTTAATGGGAGCGGTCAGTTTGTTTTTGTGTGTTTGATGAGTTGCGTCACGTTAATCTGACGAATTTTTTCCCTTTATTGCTCTTTTTTTGCGGGTAGATGGCGCCACGACAGATCAGTTTAGGTTTTACTTTTCTTAGTTAAGCTAGGGTCACCAAATGACGGGACGCGTTAATCCGAGTAACTTAACCACTACACAAAAATAATCACCGTGGTGCGGAGCTTGTTACGGGCTTATATAGATTATATCCCTACAATACTTTGAATATTATGAGCTTGAGTAATTTGACAGTGTATAAAGGAGCAATATATGGAAACTCTAGCGGATAAAGAATCATTTAGTCCACATGCATGTTTTAATCAAATATTAATTAATGTTATGATATATGTAAATTATCTATGTATATTAAAATGGCTGTTTGTACATATGACCTCGCTTCACTGCAACACCTTTCAACTGATCACTATAAAAATTGGCATGCATATGTATTTTTTTTGTTCGGAAGATTTTTGTGCTGTCCTCTTTGTCGCAGCTCTGCTCCTGGTGGCGCTACAGTATATCAACTTCTGCTCCGTTCAATCAATCACCAAGTTGCCTACGTAGTCGCCAAAAATAGTGCCAACTTGGCGCTGTCACTAACATTACGCTATGTTTCCATTGAATCGCCGTTAGAATGTGAGGAACGGAGTTGTTTGCGAATATTACACTTTTAACATAAAATAAATTCTGCAGAAAGTAATATTAACGTATTACGCGCATCCAGATATAAATTATTTACTCTATTTTAAGCTTCCATAACACAAAATTTGTAACAATGTGTTACTTGTGCGGAGCAGAGATTAAGCTTTGGAAGGTGTTTTCAACAATCGACCCACAATTAAGTTACGGGGCGTTATAAATAAAAAAAAATCTTTTCTTATCAGCTATTATACCTTCAGGCTTTAAATTTAAAAAATATGGATTTTTTTGTTCAGCTGAAATATGCAAAAAGCTTTTTTGGTTTGTTTAATTTACAATTCACGTAAAGTTAACTCATTAAAAACTTATTTATCCTTCAATGCGTATTGTTTAATTTTTCAGTTCACCCGTGCCAAGAACGGGTATACCAACTAGTACTACATAACTGTAATTGAAGTTTTTTAATGGGAATTTATGAGGACAAATAAAACTCCTGATTTCGTTTTATCAGTGTAAATATTGCTGTAATGAAATTTTGTCATGAAGAAAATGAGTGATAAGCTATCCAAATAATTTTATGAAAAACTTAAACGTAATAAATATGTTTTGACTTTCTAATAAGTGTGCAGTTATTAATGCAGTTCAAAGAAATAAGGTAAATTTGGAACGTTAGGTTGTATTAGATAATAATTATACTAATAATTTTATATGGAGAGTTGACAATATTTTGAGGGTCACCTTTAACGAAAAATTAATGCTAAACTAAGTATTTAGGGGTGATGTCTTTCTAAAGACTTTTCAAAGGACCTGGTTCACATTTGTTCGACGTGAAGCGAAACACAGTCAGACCGACGGCAGTTAAGCGATTTCTAATTACTTGCGACTCAAGGTAATCAGTGCCAAGAAAGTGAATTATAGTTATGATTAAACAAATGTTTCTTAACAAATGTGTTCAGAAAACTTTTTCAAACAATAGTTACAGATAGTAATTTGGAAAAAAAAATGTAGAAAAGAATGAGTGAATTCAGAAGTTATGCATGTTTGTTGCTTTAGAAATTAGTAATATACAAAAAGCTTGTGAATTTCCTTTTTTTGAGAAGGTTTTCAGAAATTATGTTCCAGTCAAAAATTTGAAAAATGAAAAGTTGTAATTGGAACAATATTTAACAGTACATTATCTTCGATCTATATGCATTGCCTTGTATGTTTCAAGGGGAACATAATTTAATTTTATTGGAATGTAAAGAAGAAAATAATTCAAAAAATAAAATGTGAATAGAATTCTGTATCTTTCTCTAAATAAAAAAGTTTTTCGTGATGCTGCAATAAATTTATCGCGTGCTACCGCAACTTTGCCAACGTTCAAGATTACTCGTCAAGTTGGCAACCCTGATTTCACATGTGTCGTACGCAGTAGCACACAGAAAAAATTTTCAAGGGCAAGGGACTTCATGGTCAGAAATTCCCCAACTCATATCATGACTCAAGACAACATTATTGATTCTTCTGTTTTTGTCGATTTTGTCAACAAATAACAGTAAGAAAAATGCTGAATTAATAATTAGCATTAATTAATAAAATAAATTGTTAATTACAAGTGTTTAATTAAATTTTACGTCACATGTATAAGATTATCATCAATCGAAAAAACTCAAGGGCTTTGGGAGGGAGGGGGGGGGTCTAGACCCCGAGACACCACCCTAGTGTGTGCCTCTGGTCGTACGTATTGAACACCCTTGTGCTTCATTTTATGCAATGTTGCCAATACGGTTACAATAGAACATTATTGCAAGCTCTCATCGAAAAAAATCGCCACGATCACCTGAGATTCCATGAGATGAAAGACGCTGTCTCAAATGAGGACTTACTAACAATCAACGGAACTAAGTACTCAAATGTTCAGGAAGTTCCAAGTTTATCAAAATCTGAGGATTTAATCACCGCAGTGTAGTAGCAGGACTCCTCCACCATCCCCAGTAATAAATGAAATAAGTATGTAATATATATAATAAAAATTGAGCGTTTTTTAGTTTTTGTATCTCACCATTTATGTCCCCTTTCACCAATAATGAACTTCATTACAATAACAGAAGAGTGCCATATTTAACGTATCATTATTCACTATTAGTAACATTGTCTTTTTAAGTAAATGCTTACGAAAGTTTTCAAAAACTAAACCACGTTCAAAATAGGTCCAATAATTGCATTTGCATATGCTAATGATAAAATACTTTTCTGCCATTCCCAGTAGATAGAGGGTTCATTAAATTTAACCAATAAAAATCATTACTCAACTCAGCGCATTTAGCACTGGGATACTAACTCCTAAATCCATTACCATCTGACAACCATGGCTCTCACATACCCATTACCAATTCTACAACTAATTAATACCGAGTACCAAAACTACCGAAAACTTCCAACGCATCGTGGAACACCTGTAGCACTTTTCCAATAGACAAACAACACAAACGAACATTACCTGGTCATCTCCACCTCCTACCTGCTTCGTCCTGGGCGTTTCATTATATCGCCCCATCAAATTAATCCAGCCCCGGCCACACACCTTACCTCCCATTGCGTACGCGAGCTGAAACTGAAGACGGTAATTGATTTTGCCTTTCTGCCCATTAGCGTCCCGTCCATCAATTGTTCGCTTAATCTCTTGTGTTCTATTAATACCCCTAAACTGAATAATTCTCGGCGATTTTCCTACACCTTTATTGGTTACGGTTGTTATCGCACAGAAGTGTTGATGGTCATGGTGTGTGGGGGAAAAATGCGAGTTTAACTAGTTGGAGCATGATGGTATCGGGTGATTTGAATGACAATGTGTGATTTTCTGTAATTTCCTGGAGATCAGGCATAGTTTTTGTTTGTGGGTAGCTTGATGAATTACAGTATAAATGAATCCGAGTAAGATATTTGGGATAAATTGAACCTGAGGTATTTTGTCATTTAGTATTTCTTTGATGACGTTGTAATGAGCGGGCCGCCCCGTTCATTAGTGTTTTGGAGTTATAATAAAGATCAGCTATAATATCACAGAACAATTGTAGTTCATTATTCCTTACTAAACAGAGTAAGAAATGTACCTTTAATTAAGTTTAAGAACAAAAGCAAGGTAGTAGATATATTGAATAATTGCTAAGATTCTATCAAATTACTATTACCACCCTTTGATTACTTACGGTTTGAATTACCGCAATCCCTTTCTCTGCAATTCGACTTCTAGTGGATATTATACATTTATAATTTCTTGGTTCAATTGTCAACTAACAAAGCTTTTAATATTAAGTGGTTAATCGCCGAGCCGTTCTCGACTAGCTTTCTATTACTTCGCGCTAATCATTAACTTCTATCGTCTAACTCCTAACCTCTCTCGAACCAAAAAATTAATGCTTAAGTGTAATATTTTATTTACATAAACCGCGTCTTCTTTTTCGGGACAAAGTTTTCAATATAACAATATTTAAAGGAATTGTTTTTTCCAAGAGGATTAGTACGAGGCTCACGGGTAGAACCGTTACAATGCAAGCAATTATCTCTGTTATATTAAAACATTAATATTAGTCAAAAGTTTCCTCTCAGTTTTACTTTCCATACATCCGTTGTTCTTACAAAAAATTCATTGTACATTCTGTAGGTTCAGGGGGGCTTTTTTGAGGAAATATATGGTCGTGTGCTGGGTTTATTTAGTAAAATTAATAAACAAAAACACACATTCTTTAAGATAATAAAATAAGAGATTTGAAATTAACTAACTAAAGATCAAGACGATGCGATTTGAAATTTAATTTTAACTGAAAGCACTAAAATGGATTACAAATTAAAAAATATTATGTACATTACATTTTTAAAGTTATTCCATGACAATGTCCAATCAGTCTTCAGTTATACTCTTTATTTTAAAAGAAATTGTGCACCTCAAACCACACGTTCCTTACATGTCCGCTAAACTAGCTAAATAGCGTATGGTACCGAATACTGCAGCAAATGCTATGAACATCAGGATGAAGTATGCATTTTTCGTAAAATTTCCATTATTTCAATTTAATTTTCGTGGATTTTTGGATTGCTATATATGCATATATTTATTGAAATGTTAATTTTTCTTTTCTTAAGAACTGATTTCAATATGTTTTCAGTTCACATTGAGATTTTTTTTCCAAAAAATAGATTTATTTGCTAGCATCAATACACATTTTGATACAAGCAGAAAAATGTGTTCCTTATTAAAAATAATTGTAAACCGTCCCGAAGAAAATAACTGCGAAAAGATGATTCAAGCAACTAGCTTTTTAAGTGTTTGATAACATGTAGCGATGTATAAACAAAATGTTATTTTCAAAAATTGATTTTCTCATGTATTGTTTGAAACAGAATAAAAACTGTCTCGTCTTTTGAATGTGTCTGTGTGTTGTTGTAATCAACACAAAATAAAAGCACAAATTAATTCATAATCGTTCGTATATAGTTTGTAAGTGAAATGTATGAGAAAAAAAATTGTGTTTTTATTAAGTAAAAAGAATGTGGAATTATTAAATCAGAAAAATATTTAAGGAAAGTTTATTTTTTTAGAATTAGGTATTCAACGAATAAGTTATGAAGAAATAACACTGTATTTGTTGTTTTATTTATTTTTTTTGATATTTTTATAACCCACATTGTATTCGTTAAATGAATAAATACTTTTGCATTTCTGTCCCGCAATTTTATTTTATTATAATTAGATAAAATTAAGTGCAACGTTACATTTTTTTTGTTGAAAAGTATTTGCAACATATTATATGTACAAAAATATGTGCAATTAACTTACTTGTTAAATTATCTGTCTTATTTCAACGAGTAGTGCTTTTTTGTGAATAAATTTTCGAAATGGCTTTATTTGTAATTTGTGATGATTTTAAAATACGTTATTATTGTATTGTTTACTTCATTCCTCTGAAATATCAATTCGAATGTAATGTATTATTTATGCATAATCTGTATATGTTTATATCTATTTTGTTTCTTTACAAAAAATAATATAATTTTGAGAAATACTATATTATTTGGAAAAGCGTTTTCGAATGCTACTTTCACTAATCTCTAAAAAATTGATAATCAAGGGAATTATTAAATGTAAGCCAATATAAGTGTATTATTATAATATTGTGTTCTAAAGGTCGTTGAATGCGAGGGAAAAATAATCGGTCTCTACTGTATGAAGAACATTTTATTTATGTTCACTGCACAATTGAACAAATTACATCTGGCGGAATAAGAAGGCTTAAAAAAGGTTACAAAAGTCGTAATTCATTAAAAATGAGAAAATATTTACGAGTTCCGAATTTTAGAAAGCAGTAATATTTTAGTTTTAGATATCTTGTTTCAGAAAGCCCAATTTTTTTTAATTCTTTAAACGAACGATTATAAGAATCTGTAAATAAAAAATGACTTTCAGAAACTTTCATATTTATTTGAGTAACTACTTCTGTATACGACCTATTGTATGTTTTCTACTTTTAATAATATTTAAAATCAACCTATGTTATGTACATAAGGAATTAATTTAATGTTTACACTTACATTGCTGAATGAGAGATACCTATCTAATTTATAGTTTTTTAAACAGGTAATAATTAATACGATTTATACAATTTACAAAATAGATTACAGTTACATTATAAATATCCTTAGAATAGTTTACCCTTTGCAATTTTTAATTATATAGCATGATGATAAATGTATCTCGGAAACAATTTTTGGAAACTTTTTCATGAGAACTTAAAACAAAGAAATGAAAAATGAACCTCATTTTTTATTAGTCTGAGATAAAAATCTTGAAACCTCAGACAAGTTTTATTCCGTTTTTTTTTTAAACTCATTGTTCTAATTCCCAGCATACGAATTCGGAATGACTTGTGCTTTACCTGGATAATAGATTATGAACAAAACGAAGAACTTTTAAATAGAAAGAAATCTCTGAATCTTACTTTGAAAAAACAATTCACCACACATACAAAACGCAAGGGGTTGATTCCCTTATAAAACAGGTAAGATAATGCTAGCAGGAAAACATAAAACCTTCTATAGATAAGGAAAGAAAAACGAAGACTAGATAAGTAGAAGTCTTGAAACAAAAGGCAGAATTTTGAAGCGGAAACTAATTCTGCTAAGGATAGCAGGTACTGTGTCTCCCATATAAAAGAACAGCAAAGCAAAGTGAGCAAAGTCAGCGCTTCTACGAAAATTTCCCGATTTTTTTTATTTTTTATTACTTTTTCCTTTTTTATTCCTCTATTCACTTCACTCCGAGGTAACGTTTATAGAAAATGACCTTCTTTTGTTTTCTGCTGCTTTTTCGGAAATAGAATTCTTCTGTGCGAAGATTAGAATCCACTCTAGAAGAAAAGATGGAAAGAGGGGGGTAAAGAGAGGTGCATAAGCGCTCTAAAAATCATAGTGCCGGGTTGAGGTCCAACGGGCTTCTTTTCATTGAAACGGGATGGGGGGGGGCGTCTTTTCGTCATAGAATAAAGCAGTTTTGGGGAGGAACAAAAGATTATTTCAAAGACAGTCGTTAAACCTTTTGTTGGGAGGAGGGATTGTGTCGTTTTGCTCCGAAAAATAATAACTGGAACACGTTTGAAGTTCCCAGGATAATAGTATAATGTTTAATACTTTCGAATGCGGAAAAGAATATTTGAATTCTGCATCTATTATTCTTTTTTACATATTTTGCATTATAAAGTAGTTGCAAAATAAATATATAGCTGAGGTTGATTTTCAATAGCGGGACGCATAATATGCGGAGTGCATATGCAATGCCGTATTGAATAATATGCTTTGGTTTAGGTTAATCGTTATTTCCATTCTAAAAGAATAGAATAAAGCAGAGCTTCTCCTATTTGATCACATAATGAACTACGAATTCTTGAAGTTATTGTAACAATATTGGAAAGTTCTTTTTATAGTATCTTTGATTTGGTGAATAATATGAATATCGTTGATTTCCTTTTTTATAGCCTCACCACTGGTTAAATACTTCATATTGTTCCTAAAATAAAAACCTACTCAATCCAAATATAAATATGAGTTTCTGATATATGTGCTTGCACGCGAAATTTTTTTGTTACTACAGTTGTTTTATTAAAAGCTAAAAATTTATTTACAGAAAATCTTTACATCTCCTTATTTATGTAGTCTAAGTAAACCGTCATGATAATTTTGATATGATTTGGTTCTGAAAACATTTTAGAGTATTGTTTGGAATGTAATTTTTATTAAGTAGCGACAATGTCGATGTGTTTTCATAGTTCTTCTGTTACGTTAATGGAGAATTTTACAAGTGCCCCCTTCCGCACATTCTAGGGTTTTATGCAAAAATTGTAATAATAAAGCTCAAATTATTAATGCATAACCCATCAGCTTACTCATATAATCAATATATATACCGCATTTACTCGAATCTAAGCCGATTTTTTTTACAATATTAATGCTACTGAAAATCGGGTGTGGCTTAGAATCGAAGAAAAAAAAATCATTGGGTTGGACAATTGGAGCAATTACAGATTCATGTATGCATTTAAAAGTTCCTAATGCTGGTAAAATAACTAATTATTCTCTTCTCCTTTTAAATTTATTTTAATTTCGTGAAACTGATATCGATTAACCATTTTACACTATTTTTAATTTTTCACAAAAATATGAGATATTGGGTTTGCGGTTTAGGTTTAAATAAATACTTTAATTCATTGTAATTCTCGTCTTGATGACTGAAAAATTGCAAGAAATACTTCCGCGTTTATTAAATGATAACTCACGCCTCTTTAATCCTATTATATTTTAACAACAGAATAAAAACATATTTCTTCAGGCATCATATTCTATTATTTAATTAATTGAAGTTTCGATTTCATGTAATTCATTTAAATATGACGGCATATACTAGTATTTTCTCATCAACCTAAACAATATATTCTTCTAGAACTCGAATATGACGTTTGTAAAAGAAATATAAATCAAATCAAAATATGTACATTACATGCTATAAATTATAGAAATTTGAAATGTAAATGAAATCCTGACATTTTGTGTACTTAATTCTAAAATTAATTTTGTGATAAAGAAAGGATTCTTCCCACGTCGGATGCGTATTTTGCAAAGGCACGATAAAAGTTTTCCTGGAATGTGACAAAAGTATTCAAAAAGAATTAAATTCTAGTAAAAACGTTATTGAGATACATAAAATGAAATATCAGCAAAACTCTCCTAATTTAAAAGAACTGAAAGATTAGATATTAGATATAGATGGGTATGGATCCGAATAGCTTAAGAACCCTTTTACAAGAACAGCACGAAGTTTAATGGAGTCAAACTTGTAATTTTGAATTTACATTCAAATGACCATGATGACATTTGAAATTGTATTTAATTTTCCGCTCCACATTTCTAGATGTCTTAAGAGATCTCAGTTGCATGTGCAGTACACCCTATTATATTGAATTTTTAAATGAACATAGAACTCGCAGCAATATCCTATCAAAACTATTGGCCATAGCTCCTTATATACTGCAGATAAATTTTTTGTTCAAAAAATCAAATATAACAAACTTTATTTTCACTCTTCCAAATTATACAGTATATAAATGTATTTACCTTGAATTCATAGAACTGTAACTAAAAAGTGCGAAAATTAATATTTATATAAAGGCATGAGATTATGATATGGTATGTGATTCTTCTGATATTTATTAAAATTAATGTTTTTGAAAAGAAAATTAAAATTGTTCCTGTAATTCTAGTAATGGTAGCTCTTTTTTCTGAGTATTGGCGAGATTTTTCTGTATACGCGGTGGTTTGTATAATTTATAAATGTACTTAATGCAGACATTTACATTTAAATGAATTATAATTCCCTATTTTTTTATACTAGAAGTGTAAATGGTATGCGAAAATATACTATGTTTCTTGGATTCGAGATGTAGTTATTTATTATTTTTTTCTCGTATAGTTTTTGTCTCAACTATTTCCATTATTCATGAGGCCTGGAAGTGATTTAGAAAGGTAATAACTAATGCAAAACAAATACAGAACGGTAATCTAATATTGGAAAAAACTGTAAACTGATTTTCTTTTCGATAAGCGAGAGTGTGTACTGGGGAACAAGAAAGATGGAAAAGAAAACAAACATTCAGAGACAGAAGAAATTCCGAGAGATTTAAACGTTGACCAAAATGCCTCCCTTGACATTACTTTATCATTGCCTTTGAAGAAAAACTAATAAAATATGAAAACGAACGAAAAACAAAGGCTCCAGAACAAAAGGAACAACAGTCAAACTGGAAAAAGTGCTGGGAAGGGGAGGGGGAATCATTGTTGCCACACGTAAAACTAATTTTGCTATCGAAGGGAAAGTAAAACAGTGACAAAAATATACTGTATTAAAAGATGTTGCTACAGAAGAATAAAAAATGAGTAGCTTATGGAATCGGGGAAAGGGTAAGTCGGGCACTTTAGCAGAGGGAAGTTTGAGAAAATGTGTCTATATATATATATGAGAAAAAAAGAAGCGAAAGAAATCGTAAGCAAGTTAGAATTCTTCTCCCGTTTTCGTTTATTTGGGACTTTTTTTTTGTGGAATTTTTTCTTTTGTGCTTGGTTATGTGTGTGAGTGGAGAAAAACAAATCTCTCTGAATCGCAGATGCCTCGGAAAACAAAAGAATATCAGAAGAGTGGAGAGGAATAGTAAGCAGAGAGAAAGGACGAAGCGCCCCAAGAAAAACATCCAGAGATGAATAAAGAACCACTGGTGCAGAAAAATTAAATCCAGATATTCCTTTTTTTCCCTTTCTTCTAAAGATCGCGTTGGACTTAGTGGAAGATACCGACCGAATCCATTTTGTCATTCATGGGGTGGAAATGTATCGAAATTTGATTCAGAAAAAAATTCTTATATCGTTTGCGGGGGAAAAAAAACATGTTGGATGAAAGAGTTGCATGGTGAAAAGATATGCATAAAGCAATCCTCTAACTAAAAGGTGGTTGTTACAACATACTTTTTTTATCCAAAATTTATCTTTGAAGTAGATTTTCCCCTCTGAAAAGGGCCAGATTGCATTTTTTTAAAGTATTGTTACCAGTTATGTATTAAGCATTCTCATCGTGTATAAGATTTCGTTGAAATGCTTAATTTTTTTAAATATTATTTGATTTTAAATTGAAAACTACGGTTACATTATGTGTGTTTGTTGTGAAAGTTTTTTAATTTTGGAGCATTGTAATATTTTGATGAATAAAAGGATAAATCATTCAACATAAAACTTCCAGCAAACTAAATAATATTGTTAGTAATTAATGCATTTGTATTTCTTGAATAACTTTTGATTGGTGTTAAGTCAGAACAAAAAGATGTTTGCATTTTTTCTTCGAACGCTCTTCTCATTTCAGATTAGAGTTCCAATAGACAGTTCCTTCACCCACAGATATACGAGGTCACTAACCAAAAGGGGACTAAGGGAATGAAAGTGGTTTGAAAAAGAAAGAGCGACACGCCTGCTTTTTGTTAACCATACGCATTTTGAGTGTAACCGCATTATTGTGTAAGGAGCAGTTAATACAGTTCACTGAGAAGTTGTTCTGCTTTTGAGTCTTTTGAATTTACCTTTTTGTGGAAAAACTGCTTCTGATCTCTTAAACACATGGTGCACACATCTACTGACGACTTTCTGCGTAATTTTTAGCCACAATGTACCACTAATTCTTTTAGGCTTAGTTTTCTAAGAAGCAGCATAGAACTTTTGACGAGCTCCGGCAGATATGATTTTTCAAATTAAATAATCATAATTATAGCAGCCAAAGTCATCAACGTTTGTGTGCGTGTCACTCGGAATTCGAAGTTTATAAGGTGCACAATCTAACACTTCTGGTTAAATATATATTTATCTTAAGTCTAAGTTACTCAAAAATCGCGAATATTGATATAAACAGCTAAGGTGTTTGTACGAAATAAATTCGCTGCTCACTTAGAAATTGCTGATCACGTCCACGGATAACTTTCTAATGCTTACTTTGCTGGATATCCAGAGGACGTGTGACAATTCTAGTACTGGTTGGAAGAACAATCTTTTCTTTATGTATGTTAAAATTGAGCTTTGTTATATTAAATTATATTTTGAAAAAAACAAAACGTTTAATAACATTTAAACTTCAAACAAGCAATGACATGATTTTTTTTTACATTGAATTAAAATAATGAACGAGAGGAAACATTAAATTTTACTATGCAATTTTCTTTTTTTTTTCTGAAGAAAAAACATTCAGTACTTTTTCAGTTGTGAAATTTTTATATACATAATCACAAAATACTCAAAATACAATGTTTTTATATCTATTTGAAAAGTATAATATTAGGATATTGAAGATTTTTTTTCAACCAAAATGCGAATCAAAAATGTATGTTAAATGAAAAAAAAAAACGTATTGTGGAAAAAAAGAATGCAATTTAAAAAATAATCCACGAAGAGAGAGTTCCACCAAGGAAATTGAATAATTAAAAAAAAAAAAACAGTCAGAGTTGAATAATTTTTATCCCCATTGACCAATTATTGTTTATAGTATTTCTTTTTATTATTTATTCATAATTATTGTATTTCATTATTTTTTTAGTCTTCATAAACATTTATTTTATCCTTTTTTTTAAATACCTTTTTCTAATAATTTACCCTTTGAAAGATGTGTGTAATGTTTTCTTTTCCCATGAAAAGTAAAAAGGAAGGAAAAGAAAACTTTTTAACGGGTGTATCGTGACGTTTTTACGGCTCTTGTTGATGTCTTTTCGTAAATCATGGAATGATTTACGTTAAGTATTAGGTGCTATGTGAACTCTGGAAAGTTAATCAAACGGGTAGTATTTTTTTCGGTTATGAAGTATATTTGTAGGTATTTGATATTCAACTCATGTTCATTTTACTTTTAATATATAATTAGTGATTGACTATAAACGCTGGAAAACAACTACTTATTTTTTTAAATATTTACAATAATTTTCACTAATATATGTATTATCTAAAAGTGTCATTGCATTTCATCTGAACCTGTATTGTGTAAAAGTGATTGAAAATGATTAGCTAAACACCGCACTGTTTTGTAATCAACTACACATCTGACAGTATTTAAATAAAATGGTAAAGCACCTTCTTAAAATTATTTATCTAATCATATATTTAGCAAAGACAATTATAAATTACTTTTATAAAACGGTTTTTCCCTGTGACTTTTAAGGTATCCGAACAAGTTGAAATTAGGAAATTCGTTCAAAACACATTTTTTTTCTTCATTTCATTGAATAGAGCAATCTTTTGGTTTTATAAAACATATATTACATTGTTTCTACATTACATAGAGGCAGTTACAATAAATTACATGAAATTAGAAAAACCTGAAGTTGGGTCTTTCATCTGCCAGAAGTGTAAATTTAAACTATTTAGAATCTATCTTAGTGAGTCTAGTAACTAAAAATATGAAATTATTTCTATGAAGCTTTTTGCACCTGATATGTGTACTATTTTCTAGAGAACGTACTAAAATAATTCTTACAGTATGAATACTTTTTATGGCCTGTTATTTCAATAACAGCCTCTTAAATATGTGTATGTCTTACATTCTTTTGAACAGATCGAACATGTTTATACTTTAAGAAACATTAAAATTTTAGTACATTATCTAAGTAAATGCATCTGATTTGGTTTTATAACACTTTTACTATTTTTTTCTCTAATTATTTTGAAATTTTTCAAAAATATAGTAAAATTTCACTTATAATTGTGATTTTTGTAAAATTTAGATAATTTTTAAAAAATATTGTTAGTTAAGTATTAGTATTAATTGGTATCAATTGTTATAGACTTTTTTATAATATGTTAAAGTATGCTATTCTAAAAAAAAAGTTTTTTGGCCAGCCAACCTTCACCTGAATTTGCCAATATTCTGGGCCATAGGGAAAGCAATAAATTTCTAGAGAAGTTTAACTATATTATAGATAAAACCATAATCTATTAATGTAATACTATAATGTTATAGCCTTTAATAATTACTAAAATATTTAAAATCAAAGCTAAACTAATAGAAGACTTACCACGTGAATACATATTCGCCTCTTATGGACAATAACAGTAACGCATATAATTAGTATGTATTGATAAAGTAGCATTATTACTATATATATACTTTTAAAATTCTATATTTATTTTAAAATTTATAGAAAATAAAAATACCATCCAGGCATAAACGATTAATTTTAATATATAATTATATATATATATATATGTACAGTAGCGCACACAACAAACGTTTCAAGGGGGGAGTCCAGGTTAGAAAGTTCCCCAACTCGTATCATACCTCATGACAACACCTATTGATTCGTCTGATTTTGTCGATTTTGTTAACAAAAAATAGTAAAAAATAAATTATTGAATTAATAATTAGCATTAATTAATCAAATAAATTGTTAATTACAAGTAAATTAAATTTTTCGTTATATATAAATAGGATTATCACCAATCGAAAAAAACTCAAATGCTTTGGGGGTATCCGGAGCCCCAGGACGCGCCACTGTATATATACTTGAAAAAACAAATTTGAAGTTTGTTAGCTGAAACTCATATCGAAATCGTGAGAATTAAATAAGTAATATGAATTAGCACTTACATTCTTCTCATAGTGATAGTCAAATTAGAGGTTTCTTTTGTTCTTCACATTTTCTTTTAAATTACCTCCAGTCAAAACGTTGCACACACAAATCAAATGCTTATTCACAAACATGGAATGGATCTTTAATGGTTTTCCTATGACACTTTGTTTTCTTGAACTCAATAAACCTGTAAGTGAAGATATCGCTTGAGGCTTAATTGAAATGCATATTTTCACTCTTTTAGATTTCACAAATCTACATGTAAAAATATTAAAACATGTTTTTATTTAACCGATTTCTACATGTTTCTTGCAGTTCAAAATTTTTATGTGCACCATAAATGCTGTGTTTGTCCGCGATAGTCTAGTGTTCATAATTGAGAATTTGTTGAATATTAGCCCTGGTACGACGAAAAACCATCTGGAGGGGCTGCGGTAGCTTAGTTTTTATGGTTACGGACTCGTGGTCGGCGTGTCATAAGTTCGAGCCTGTTGCCACCAAAGACCTGCCATGGAGAGGGGATCAATGCAAGTCATATCTACTAAGGCTCCAAGTTCTCTCGTTGATGTACTATGGTAGTCTGAATAGGAAGTTGCCAGCTCAGGGGGTGTCGTTCTTGATGCTTGACAGAGGTTCAGAATTACGAGAACCGTCGCCCATAGTTAATAAATTCTCACTAACTCGCCTTCTAGGAAGATTGTATTCATTGGAGCTGTCCTTAATTCACACGCAGTACTTTCACTGAACTTGAGTGGGTGTTTGGTTTGGCATAAGCCATACCGAGATTTGTTTTTGTCACTTGACCATGGTTTGAATATACGAGCGGAACCAACTGTCGTAGTAGTTTCGAAATGTGACGTTGGCAGTCAGTAAGTTAGCCAATGCAATATAGCTTGTACATTAAGTGGAATTGTTTAAATAAATAACTGCTGTTTGTTTACGTCTTACATGAAAAAAAGGAAGATTTAAACACAAGTAATATTTTGTACAAGTATATATGCCCTAAATGAACTTAAATACTTTTAAACACACATGTAATGTTTA